>CAKNXH010055738.1:0-36023 GCA_932178445.1 Andricus quercusramuli
TGTAAAGGTGGGCAGCATTCTTTATTTTATTAGCTTTCCATTAAGTGTTTAATATAAAGTTTGTTCTCCAAATGGCGTCGCACAGTGGGGTGAAATTGGAAATCGAGGTTTAAAATGACATTTAGAACGCAATTTTGCACCGATTTTAGTTTTCTTTTTTTTTTAATAACTCAGAACTAAATTCTTCAAGAAATGATGATAATAGATTTTCCATTTTTTTTATTTATTCAATTTTTATGTTAATTCAAACAACGGCAAAAATGTCGATTTTTTAATTCTTATTTTTTATCTTCCAGATAAAATTTTCTTATACGTCTCGTCCATCGGGTTTAATGCACAGGGATATGTGCAAGATAAAAAAATTGTTAACATGCATAGTTCATTGTTATAAACAAATTTTGTTAACAAATAATCAACATTAGAGATTATTCGCCTTTAAAGTATATTTCTGCCCTGCAATAGCTAGCTTTCATCGTTAGAATGATACGTCAACATGAAAATTGAAGATTACTTGTTATTTGTTTATTTTATAAACAAATTATATAAACAAATGCACATTTTGGGCGATTTTAAGCGAAAAGAAATTGTTTTTTCTTCTGACCTTGTCGAAATTACATTGACAATGATTTTTTCTGGAAAAAAGCTTATAACCCATCAATATTTGTTTATTTTATAAACAAATTATATAAACAAATGCACATTTTAGGGTATTTTAGGTGAAAATAAAGCGTTTTTTCGTCTGTATTTGCTAAAATTATATTGGCAATAACGTTTTCTGGAAACTTCTTTCCCACCCATCAATATTGCTTTATTTTATACACAATTTATATAAACAAATGTACATTTTTTGTGTTTTTAAGCGAAAAGAAATAATTTTTCCTTCTGACCTTGCTGAAATTACAATGCCAATGATTTTTTCTGAATAAAAGTTTATAGCCTATCAATAATTGTTTATTCTATAAACAAATGCACATTCTAGGGTATTCCAGGTGAAAATACACCGTTTTTTCTTCTGTCTTTGCTAAAATTATGTTGGCCATAACATTTTCTGGAAACTTTCTCCCCACCCATCAATATTGGTTTATTTTATAAACAATTTATATAAACGAATGTACTATGTGATTTGAATGATTTCTCTTTGTTTTCAAATTACTAAAACTTGTATACACTTACATCCTTTGTTACAAATTTAATAGATTTCATTTTGTAATCAAACTTCATCACACAATATCACTGGCATATTTTAATATAATTTGTTCATGAAATAAACAAATATTGATTGGTGGCAACAAGTTTTTCAGAAAACATTATTGTCATTGGCAATATAATTTTAGCTAAGTCAGAAGAAAAAACGGTTTATTTTCACCTAAAATAGCCTAAAATGTGAATTTTTTTATATAATTTGTTTACAAAATATACAAATATTGATGGGTTATAAACTTTTTTTTAGAAAAAATCATTGGCAATGTAATTTGAGCAAGGTCAGAAAAAAAATTATTTCTCTTCGCTTAAAAAAACAAAAAATTTACATTTGTTCATATAAATTGTTTATAAAATAAACCAATATTGATGGGTGAAAAAGAAGTTTTCAGAAAACGTTATTGCCAATATATTTTCAGCAAATGCAGAAAAAACGGTTTATTTTTACCTAAAATACTCTAAAATGTACATGTATTTATATAATTTGTTTATAAAATAAACAGCTAACAAGTGATCTTAAATGTTCATGTCCACGCATCATTCTTACGATGGCAGCTAGCGATTGCAATGTTGCAATGTTGATTATTTGTTAACACAATTTATTTATAACGATTTACTATGCAAGTGAACAATTTTTTTATCTTGCCCATACCCTGTGCATTGAACTCAAGGGACAAGACGTATAAGAAAAATTTTATCTAGAAGATAAAAAATAAAATAAAAAAATCGACATTTTAACATAAAAATTAAATAACCAAAAAAAGAAAAAATCTACTCTCACCATTTTTTTAAGAATTTAGTTCTGAATTATTCAAGAAAAAAAAAAAGAAAACTAAAATCGGTTCGCGTTCTCAATCTCATTTTGAACCTCGATCTCCGATTTCACCCCACTGTGCGTCGGTAGACGCAGAGATAAGTTATAACGGCTGTGTTCGCTCCAGATCGGAATTCGCTCACTAATCTCAGCTCGGTCCTTTTAAATTCAGTGAATTTTCGTCTTACTTTAATGTAATAAGGTAATGTCTTTGTTAAAAGGGGTCTTAATTACTTTGATTTTTCAAGTGTGTCACCTTATTTTTTCCCTCATGGAGCCTCAAATAATGTATTCATCAGAATAAATTGTATGCTTTATTTATTTTTCATATTGCTCAACCAGTGATTCTGTTTATTCAAAAGACCTCACAGATTGTTCTTTATTAGTAAAGATTTTCAGCTACTCACGCTACTCCACCGAGATAATGGACTAGGGCTACGTAAAATTGTTTTCTTCGACTATTATTAGATGTTAAGTTGCTTGCCAGTTACACTTTCACCCAGGGCGGCAAAATGTCTTTTGCTAAGGAAACAGTTTTATATAGTCTTATCCCATTATCTCGGCGGAGTGTCGTGAGTACCTGAAGATCTCGACTATGGAAAATGAACCTGAGAGTTCATTAATTAAACAATAACGTACAAGAAATGGTGATAGTGGTGCTGCGATGAATCCACGGCGGTGAGGTTTGAATTTCCCCAGGCACAAGATTTGGAATGCGTGAGTCGCATCCTTTCGTCCTCGTAGTCCGTACCGCTGATCTTTATTGATGGTTGGTGATAATAAGAGAGAAATGATGAAATATTTTAAAGAAAATGTTCAAAATGTTAAGAAAATGTGTTACAGTTTAGAGTCAAGCGTCTGAACGTGAGCAGCTTATCAGCACAACGGCACGATGGTCGCGATCCAGCGGCCGAGTGACATGTAGATGTCGCGCCGCGGTTTCAACACGCAATCGATCACACGAATCCATTTATTATAAAGAGCTCGAGCAGGTCAATAGGCAATCAAGTTCCCTTTGGGGAAAGTGGTGTGTAAGGTGTATTCTGCGTAGTGATTACCTGTGCCCAGCCTTTTTCAAGGATCTCAAATTTTGCCGTTGATACCTCCTAATCGAATTAGTCCGCTGGATTAAGTGTAATTCCGATCTCCAATCCTCCAACCTATCGAAGGTGCACGCCTATACGGCTACCTACCCTTATAGTCTTATATGGGGTTGGTTTTTAGGGGTCACAGCTCATTTTTAGGATGTGTGATTCATAACTAACTTGATTTTCTTATATGTGATTTTTGATATATGGTTTTATGATATGATATGCGATTTGGAATGTAATTTTTTGATATGTGATTCTTTGCGATTAGACATGTGATTTTTTGATATTCTTGAATATGCAATTTGACATGTGATTTTTTGATATGTGATTATTCGCAATTAGACATATGATTTTTTGGTATGCTATTTGACATGTGATTTTTTGATGTGTGATTCCTTGCGATTAGACATGTGATTTTTTGATATTCTTTGATATTCGATATGCGATCTTTTTGATACATGATTTCATGTGTGATTTCTTATTGATTTAATGGTCTATAATTTGAATATGATCTCTAGTAATAGTTATTTCTCAAAGAAAGAAATTATCGTGCTTCAGCGTAGATAGCGAAGAGATTAACTAAACTTATATAAAATTTCGTTGACTCGGTTCACGAATTTTCCTTAAATAGAAATCATCATTCTCATGCTTCAATAGCTAGGATGATAAAATATACTGTTTCAGTTCGTCGACTCCATTCGCGATACGGTGTGTATATAGTATACAGCTAAGCCGTTTATTAAAGTCATATCACAGATCGTGAATTAAGTTCTTGAATTATTCTTCGATAAAAACCATCGCTCTTATGCAGTTAGCTAGGACGATAACATTGTACTAATGAACTTCTCATCGTTCTTAGAGAATCAGCTAGGGCTATATCATTAAGTATTAGGGATTGGTCATCCTCATTGACAAAATAGATTGGAAGCAGTAATTTCTGAAAGAGACTGAAGAAAACACTAGAGTCTAAAGTTAACTTGTAACGTTAAATTTTATAACCGGGTAGAGTTGCGCATGTGCAGTGTATTAGAGTCTACATCGTCGTTATAATTGATAGAAGATTAAGGTCTACGCTTCTGTTAATAAATGTATATCTTTCGTTAATTAAGCATTCAACTTCCTTCATCCCTCGTGTCTATTTATTATCAGCTTAGTCTTAATTAAGATAAGTGCAAAAATCATATTTATAGATAAAAAGAACTCTTCAAGATAAAATCAGTTGACCCTCGATCGAGTCTCGTTTTATTACGGATATTTCGTCCAAGAGAAGAGGAGCTATTTACAAATATATAAAAGCAAAAACAATGCAAAGTAATTTGATGGTGAAACCTGCAACATTGCAGGATACTCTCCGAAACACATACAAACATCTCATGCAACGTATTTGGTCTTCCAAACTGTCGGCGAGGAACAAAGTATCTGCAACGATCATTCTTGCCGTCTCGATAGTACGCTATTCATTTTTAATGGTTCCTTGGACGGAGGGCGAGCTCCGATTCCTCGAGATCGGGTAACAAAAGGTTATGCACATGAACAAAAGTATGCACCTTAAGTCTTGTGAACCGCGACTTTACGTCTGACGCCGCCAAGGTGGTCACGGAATACTGAATCTTAAATATCTTCACAACAGGATTATTCGGGCTACAACCCGGAATATTCTGTTAAGCTAGACGTCCTGATCATCGGTGCTATCGCATGTGCCCAGTTTTCACTGGTCAAAATCCAAAAAGGTATCCTTGCGTGACAACAAAATGCTGCGATACTTGCTGGGAAAATGTAGAAAGCGGTCGTCCTTGGGTCGCTCTGTGTACTCAGGGTGCACGAAACTTTTACCGGATCATCATATTGTGTCCATCGCAGACTGTAACCATTTATCTCACGGTCATGAGTCGTGGTTACGGCTGAACTATTAACGCGATTTCACCGCGAGTGGGTGTAATTTATTAAATACCTAATAATTATTGTCAATTTGAAAAGATTAATAGCGAAGAGTGATCGCAAAGACATTCTTTGTTTACTCCGTGAACAGATTGAGCCTATTTGTTTCAAAAAAGTCAAATGGTGATTCTGTTTATGAAAATAGTTTCAAAAAGTATCAAATATTGTCTCGTTAACTCCGTAAACAAATTGAGCCCATTCGTTTGAAAATATTTAATATCTGATTTGGTCTATGTATTGTATTGTATTGTATGTATATTTATTCTCTCCCTTTTACGCGTTTGAGGGCCTCCGCTCCCTGTACATATATTTGCATTTCATCCTTAATCTAACTTAACCGCTGCTTATATTCTAATGCTTCGCCTTAGATAATAACAATAATATTAATACCCATTCGGCTCTGCCCTGTTCCCTTTCTTACTCTTACTTCTTCCAGCTTTTCCATCCACGTCACTTCCTGTCCATTACCATCCAAAATCCATCTTACACACTCATCCACACTCAACTGCCCATCTTTCTCTCCTGTACACCTCTCTAACACACGTGCCCATAACTCCACTTCGTATTCACCTACACTGCACAGATTGTCCTCTTCATACATCGACTATCTACAAGCTCTCACTCCTTCCCCCATTCTAAACCATATCACCCTATTCCATTCGTCTTCCTTTTTCATCTTTTGCAAATATTCTGGTTCCGTCAACCCTTTGACCATCATATACCATCTATTGTACCTTGAATCCATAATCTTTCTCCGTCTCTCTTCTCCTTGTCCTACTAACAGCTCTAATTGTATGTTCTGCCAATCCAGAACCCCTTCCTGTATATCACAAACCCTCCTCATCTTTTTGCTCTCTTCCTCCCATTTCGAATTCTCCCCTTCTCCCCTTTTTAGCTTCTCTTTAAACCTCCAGGTTCTCTTAATTTGTCTAGTTACCATTTTTTCCCTTCCCAGTTCTTCCCTTATCCTGGGCAACTCCAACTAATCCCCATTACCCATCTCAGAAATCTCTGATGCATGCTTTCCACTTTCCTATATTCCTTCCATCCCCAAACCTCCACTCCATAACACAACACCGCCCAAACCAACGCATCAAAAGACCAAACCCTCATTCTCGAATCGTCATTGAACCTTCTCTTTCCTATACCACCTTTCCTATAAACATTCGATCCTTTTCCTCACCTGCACCTCGTTCACCGTCAGTTCTTTTGTTCCCACATACTCTTCGAAAATTCTTATCATTACGGTTCATCCCCTTCTCATCGTCTGCTAATAGAACTAAGTCCTCCGCGTATGCTAGAGAGTATAGTTTGCTATTACCCCAGATCGTCCCCCCTTTTCCTTTCTCCTTTAGCTTCTCCTCTAGGTCTGCCAGCAGCATATGAAAAAGTAGTGGACTCAACGGGCACCCTTGCCTTAGACCTTTTCTTGTCCAGGGAAGCTCCCCTTTTCCCACCCTATCTTCACCCTAACCCTGGTTTTCGTAAAAATATCCTTTATCCTCTCCACCAAACTTTCTTCTATTCCCCTCTCTTTCATTGCCTGCCAAAGCACATTTCTATTCACTGAGTCAAAGGTTGCTTCGAAATCTATGAACAAAGGGATTAATTTCCCTCTTTTTCTCCCTAAGATTTTGTTAACCAAGTAGTTGAGTACGTAAATGTAGTCTATTGTCCCCATCCCTTTTCTAAATCCCGTCTGATCGTGTGGGATACTTTGCTTCTCTTCTACCTGATTCTCTTACCTTTTTCTCAGAATTTCTGCGAATATTTCATAACCCACTGGCAAGAGAGTGATCCCTCTTTACTCTTCTACCTTTTTACCCACCCCTTTCTTCACAGGCGGTACCACTAGCCCTGTTGTCCAATCCTCCAGCCACCCTTCTCCTTTCCAAACCATGTTGCAGATCTTCCACATCCCTTCCCTAATCCCTTCTCCTCCATACTTTATGGCTTCGTTCTTCATACCATCCTCTCCTGTAGCCTTGTTTCTTTTCAGTCTATCTATCGCCTCATCCACTTCTTCTCTTGTTATTTCGTATCGTTTCTCCACTTCTCCCTGGACTATCCTTCTATTTTCCCCTTTGATCCTATTTTGTTCTCCTCCTAACAGACCATTCAAGTAATCCGTCCACTCACCCATTTCTATCTCTTCATTCACGCCCTTCCTTCCTCCTTTTTCCCTATTTATCACATCCAAGACCCTACCTTCTTTGATTGCTTTTTCTACTTCTTCCTTGTATTTCTCCTTTTCCCTAAGCTTGTTCCTTTCCAGCATCCTCTCTTGTTCTCTTTTTGTCCTATTGTACTCCGACTTCTCTATTTCTCCTTTTCTCCATTTTCTTACATACTCTTTCATTCTCTCTTTACTTTCCCTGCATTCCTCGTCTCATCAGCCTCTCTTCCTCCTTTTGTACCTGTCCCATCCCTTATCTTCTCAATCGACCCTTTCAACCTTTCAATTAACGAGTCTAATCCCTTCTTCTTTTCATAGCTAACATTCTCCTTTTCCATTTTTTGTTTAAACTCTTTTAATTGATCTACCTCCCAGACTCCCATTTTCGTGTTCCTTTCTTCCCCTTGTTCCTTCCTCCCCCTTGTTCCTTTCTGCCCCTCTTTCCTTTCTCCCTCTGCTGCGCTTATGGACGCCACCTTTCAGTGGAGCTATTACTGGCAAGTGCTCGGACCCTATCTCATTTCCCACAATCATACTCCATATCATATTCCTCATTCTTTCTTCCGCCAGGATGTAGTCTATTACTGTTTCTCCCTCACCTATAAATGTGATCTCTCCCTCCTCATCTCCTTTCATATTGCCATTACATATGAACCATCCTGTTTGTCCTATTACGTTTAGTAACCTCCACTCCTTCCGGTCTATCTTCCTATGTTTGGAGCTCCTTATATAGGCCTCCTCTTCTTCATCCCAAGTCCCTCCCCCTTGATCGCCAGTCCAGGCTTTCAAGTCACCTCCTATCAAAACCAACTCTTCCTTCTTTTCCTCGATCCACCACCTTATTACTCTCCAACCTTCTTCTTCCCCTCTTCTTCTATATACACAAACCACCGGTATTTAGACTTTTACAATTATAATCCTTCTTACCATTGTTCCATTCGTTTCCTCCCCGTCCTCCTCTGCCTCTGGCAGTAAAAGGCAGACCTTTTACTGCCAGTTCTTGTCTCACTCGTGAGACCATGCCGCCCATCCCTCTACCTTCAAAGTGTTTCTTTCTTGCTTCTTGCATTGTCCACACATACCCTTTAAGTTACATCCTTTTCATCCCCTTCCAATCCTTCTCATCTGCCCAGATTTCACTCATCATAATCACATCCCACTTTTCTAACTCCCGCCAACAACCTTCATTCTTGTTCTTCAAGTCTGACACATTCCAGAAATCTATTTTCAAGTTTTTCCCATCCTTTCTCTCACCTATCCTCCTCACTTTCCTTCCGCCTTGCTTTTTCGAAACCCCTCTGTTTGATCTCTAACCTCTTTTGCATCTTCCTTTTTTCTACCTTTCTCAACGCTTTTTCCCTTCTTCCTTATTTTTTCTGATTCCTCGTCCCAGAACCATTCCTCCCCATTTATCAATAATCTGTCTCTCCCTATCCATACCATACCTTCTTCTCCTTCCTTTGTCCCTCCTATTCTCTTAACTCCTTCTAGCCTTACCTGAACTTCAATATCTCTTAGAAGACTTAGGATTTCAACCTCCTCTGTTCCACTCTCCATTGTCAATCCCTTAACTACTATGTTATTTTTCCTCTTCGCCCATTCTTACACTTTTAATCTCCTTTCAATGTCACTCAGTCTCTTCTTCAATCTTTAATTCTCATTTAGCACGTTCTTATTACTCCCCATTTCTATTTCCGCACCCTTTGTTTCTTTCCCCATATGCTCATTCCTCATTTCTAAGTTGTTTACCCGTTCTTCCAACTATTTTCTCTCTATGCTCTCCAGCTTACGCCATACCTTATCCTTCTCCTCTTTCCATAGTTCATCCCACTCTTCCCACTTTTATCCTACTTTTCTCACTTCCCCCATACATCATTTCCCTGCCTATTCATATCATCCAGTCTTGTCCTTGTTTCCTCTCTAAACCCTTTTATGAGAGCCTCTAGTTATTCAAACATCACTCCACCCCCCCGCCCCCCATCTCTATCTGGTGTTTTCCGTTTAGTGAGTTTAGTCCTAACTTTCTTGCTTTCCTTGTCCGTTTCTAACTCATCGTCCCCTTGCTCTCTTTTTCTTTTTTCATCCCCCTCACTACTGGTCACACTCACTTTTTTTCGCCATTCGTCTAAACTCCTATTCGAGCCCGCGCTGCCTAGCTTGTTAAGGCGCTGTAGGTAAGAGGGCCTCCTGCCTTTATGGCCCGTACCTGAACCCCTTCTCTCTGCCGTCCCCATCATAGTCGGCGTCTCAAACGTCTCTTGACCGCTACTGTCATCTTCCCCCTTCTCCCCACTAACCGAGCTCGCAACCTCGTCACCAATTGCTTCATCTGCCGCCTGCCCTTTGGCGCCCGTTTGTGGACTTCTTACCGTTGGCATCCCAGTATCCCACCTTACCCACTGTTCCGCGACGTTTCCCGCTCTTTACTCGCCTACCTCTTACCACCCTTGCCCGACAACTATTTTTCACTCCTAACCTCCAAAATTTCGTACGCTCCAATTTCCTTCTCTCACAACTCACTTTCACCCTTTACACCCTTGCCTTCACTCACCCTTCTTCCTTCACACCTGACCTCCGCACTCACTGCCCTTTCTGCTTTCACACACGCTGATTCCCTTCACCAAAGCCAAAAACCCAACACTTGACACAAAACAGTCCTCTCACGATCAGTACCGAAAACGGAAGCCTGATTTGGTCAATGAAAATTGTTTAAATAATTTATAATTATTGTCAATGTGAAAAGTTTGATAGAAAAGAATAGTCGCAAATTTATTCTTAGTTAATTCCGTAAAAAGGTTGAGCCTGTTCGTTTCAAAGTAGACATTTTCTATATTTGTTCATGAAAATTGTTTACATAAGAAATAAATATTGTCAATTTGAGAACTTCTGTAGCGAAGCGTGATCATCAAGAAATTCTTTGTTGCGTCTGTAAACAAATTTGGCCTATTCGATTAAAAATATCCAAACTCTTTTTTCGTTTATGAAAATTGTTCAAATGACTAATAATTATTGTAAATTTAAAAGCTTTCATAGCAATAAGAGTAATTTCAAAGACATTCTTTGTTGATTCTATAAACCGACTCAGCCCATTCGTTTCAAAATAGTCAAACTCTTATTTTGTTGGAGAAAATTGCTTAAATAATAATTGATAATAATTGTCAATTTTAAAAGTTGTATAGTGACGTGTAATCACAAAGACACTTTTAGTTGATTCCGTAAACAGATTGAGCGTATTCGTTTTAAAAAAGCCAAACTCTGAATTTTTCAATGAAAATTGTTCAAATAGTTAATAAATATTGTCAAGTTGGAAGGCTTCATAGCGACGAGTATTTACAAAGGCATTCTTAGTTGAATCCGTGAACAAATTGAGCTCATTCGTTTAAAAGAAGCCAAACTCTGATTTTGTTTATGACAATTGTTTAACAAATCAATAACTATTGTTCTGTTAACTCCGTAAACAAATTGAGCTGATTCGTTTAAAAATATTTGAACTCTGATTTAGTTTATGAAATATGTTTAAGTCAATAATTATTATTGTCAATTTGAATAGTTTCATAGGGAAGAGTACTCCAAAAAAAAATTCTTAGTTGACTGCGTGAACAACTTAGGCCTAATTGTTTAAAATTATCCAAACTGCGATTCTATTTACGAAAATTGTTTAAATAATTAATAGTTATTGTAAATTTGGAAAGTTTTATAGCAAAGAGTTATCTTTAATACATTCTAAGTTGAATCCGGATACAAATTAGGCCTATTCGCTCAAAAATATCCAAACTGTCATTTTGTTTATGACAATTGTTTGAATAATTAATAAATATTGTAAATTTGAAAATTTGTATAGCAAAGAGTTCGTTTCAAATTATTTGAACTGTAAATTTGTTCATGAAAATTGTTTAAACAATTATTAAATATCGTCAATTTGAGAAGTTTCACAGCGGCAAATAATCGCAAAGATATTTTTTGTTGAGTCTGTAGGCAAATGGAGCCTATTAGTATAATAATGTCCAAACTCTTATTTTTTTTACGAAAATTTTTTAAATATTTAATAATTATTGTCAATTTGGAAGGTTTCATAGCGAAGAGTAATCGAAAAGACATTTTCAGTTAACTTAATAAACAAATTGCGCCTATTTGTTCTAAATATCAAAACTCTGATTTTGTGTATGAAAATTTCTTAAATAATTAATAATTATTGTCAATTTGAAAAGTTTCATTGCCATGAGAAACCGCAAGAACATCCTTAGTTGACTCCATGAACAAATTGAGCCTATTCGTTTAAAAATATAAAAACTCTGGCTTATTTTATGAGACTTGTTTGAATAACTAATCACTATTGTCAATTTCAAAAGTTTAACGCTCTGTTCATAAAGAGTAAAAAGATATCAATTCCTTTTATGAAAGAGAAAGTTTCTGATCTCAAGGGTTGACCACGAGACGAATTTTGAAGTGGAAGAAGTCTAGAGTTTTATTTTGTATTAAGTACACCACATGTTAAAAATGAAGTATTAACATTTATTGCACTTCACTCCGGACTCATTTTACAAAAATTAAAATTTCACAAATTTTGCGATTGCTCTAAGAAATCTAGATGAAGCGGAATATCCATGAAGCGGAAACGATAGAAAAATAAAAAGGGTGAGGGCAGACACAGACCAGTCCCTCCCAAGAAGACTCATCCAAAAACCCCTAACCGCACCACCAAGCTACTCGATCCACCCGATAGGAGGAGGATCCGGAGAAGTACCAAGTTAGGCGAGAGTGGTCCGTGGCGGCAAAGTTCAAAACAATTCTTAACACGCTCCATTACACGTGCTGTATCTGACAGATACACAGTTGAATATATACCTATAAATACTATTTTGTTTATGATATAAATTTTTTTCAACTATAAATATTCATTATGAAATGTTGTAAGCAAAAGCGGGAAATTAACGCGAAACAAAATCGTGCAATACTGTTCCGTGAAGTCAGGACTGTAGCCGCGGGTGACCTTGCGCGGCAGAAGAGTTCGCGATGGAATTAGCCTGATGCTGGCAAGCCGGAATCTCGCTAAGTTGGCTAAGAAATTAAGCCTTCATACCTCCAAGACAGTCGATTATGAGAACTACAAGATGGACTTTGTAGCCTTGGTACAGCCCGCTCAGCTCAAAAAGAAGTGCTCGATATTTCACCCGTTTTTCTTCCTCCTTTGCCGTGATATTACCATCGGCTGGTCCCAAAAATTCAATCACGTAAATGATCTTGGTCTTCAGATTTCGAAGGACAATATCAGGCGGTGTGGTGGAGAATGAGAAATTCCAGTAGATCTTACACTGATAATTCTCCACAACGGACTCGAGTTTCCCCTGGGCGTCTGGCAAGACGGGCAAAAGATCAACACCATAGAAGTGCGTAAGATGGTAATATGACACTTTTAGAGCCGCATTGTATCTCTCTGTGTGCCCGTAGCGTGCATAATTTGAGCATCCACTGAGAATATGTCCAAGTTTTTCTGGCTCTTGCTTGCACGCTCGGCAGTTGGTATCGCCTACAGGTACATTCATTATGCGCTCACGGTAAACTAACGTATATATAACGCCATCTTGACAGGCAAAAAGAAATCTCTCAGTCTCCGATCTCAATCCAGCAGACTTGAGTAACATGTTGGACAGACCCATCGAGAGCTTTTCTCCACGTATGATGCCGCAGAATTTATAATGAAGAAGTTTGTCAGCATGTTCTCTTAGTGGAAACATACCTTCTGCTTCCTGTACATGGCATTGACGACTTCTTGTTGATGTGCGAGTCGAATAAGAGAATCTGTGCTATTTAAAACAGAGCATGCTGTAGCCAGAACCGTTCTTCGATGAAGAAACTCTAAGCTTAGCAAGCCTCTACCCCCTTTATTTCGAGGGAGGTATATTCGAGGTACGGAAAATCTAGGATGATGACTTCTATGGATTGTCATCATCTTGCGTGTGCTTCTGTCAAGTTGCTTCAACTCATCAAAGTTCTATTTTACTGCACCAAACGTGTTGAGCAGTATAGGAACGGAGAGCATATTGTTCTTCTGGATTTTATTCTTTCCAGATAATGCGGAAGCCCGAATGTTTCTGAGAATTTGGCAATACCTTTTTCCAAAGGCCGTTTTAAACACACGCACATTTTGGGTTTCCGCTTGCGATATTGCAAGATATGTATGCCATATCCATGCCAATCGCTTTAGAGTTCCTATTTACCGCCTCTACAAGGACCTTAAGGTCCTTTTTCGAGGAAGCAAAGAGTTTAAGGTCGTCCATGTATAAAAGGTGGTTGACTTTATATTCTCTTCTGTTCGGCGGGCAACATAGGTATCCAGAGATTTTACCTCGGAGCGCAATAGATAGAGGCAAGAGGGAGATGCAGAAAAGTATCCGACTTAGCGAGTCTCCTTGGAAGAATCCCCTTAATATGGGATATATCTTGTAGTCACTTGTCTTTTGTCCGATGTTGTGACAAATCTTGTCCACCACAAGAGCACACGCTCTTTTATGAATCTCACTATTTTTGGATTCACCTCCAGGCACTCAAGGAGCTTAATAAAAAGCTCACGGTTCGTGTTACCGAATGCCTTACGGTAGTCAATCCAAGTCATGGACAGATTGCGTCGATACCTGATCGAGTTCTGGGTAATACACCTGTCTATTAACAGGTTATCGCTGCAAACTGCCAGCCCTCTCTTTCATCCACGTTCTTTAACTATTGCACTCCATACCGGCTCGATAGACGTTAATTTCCCCTCTTCGAGGATGCCAGTGAATGGCTTGTAGCTGGTGTTTAAACAAGCTAAGGGCCTGTAGTTCTATGGACTTGACAAATCTCCGGTCTTAGGGATACATACCGTGTGTCCTTCCACTAGCCACTGTGAGACCGGTTTTTCTCCGTTTAAGAAAGTATTAAATATACGAGGTGAATGTTGGTGCGTAGCTTTCTTCACTTCTTCAGCAGTAATTAGTGGACACTCTTTCTCTGGACCTTGTAACCTTTGCTGTTCGCAAAAGTAACGAAAGAGTGATACATCTGAAGCATCTTCATTTAGCTGATAAGTATCTCCATATATTTGCTCCCAGAAACTCAGACGTCCTGATGTGTCGTTACTTCTATTGTCGCTAAGTAGGGAGACCGCCTCATCGTTAACTACACGAGCAGTGCAGTATTAGCTTCAGCTAATTTGTCCATCCTGAGAAAGACTTTTTGGTAGATAGATCTCCTACTTCTCATATTGGGATTAGCGGCTATCTGCATAGGTGGTCTTGCTGGAACGGGTGAAATGTTCGCTTTGGATGTTGCTCTTCTTCTTGTTGATAAAGAGCTTCATATCCGTTTTTTCGCAAAAAGGATACCTGATCTCTTAAATACTGAGGCGTTTTGTGAGCATATTCCGGGTGCATATTGACTCAACAGTCATGTAACCTCTGCATGAATCCTCTTCGCGCCGGTGAGCTTCTTTACCAACAGGTAAGTATGTCACAAAACTGCTCCGACCTAGGTTGCTGACCAATCTCTTTAGCGATCACCCCAGATGAAGAGCCTTACAAGGTCGTCATTTGAGGTTTCCACTCGGGCCCATTAGTATCCAAGATCTTTTGTTTCGTGCGCCATTCGCTCTACTGACACTCTTTCTTAAACTATTTGTCGCAACGCTTTCCTGTCCTGGCATACTTTTATAGCTGCCGTCAAATCCATGCGTTTTTTCATGCAAGCTCTCGTGTTTCTATGGTTTCTTATGCCTTTTTGGATGAAGGTCTCATTCATGAATTCTAAGCATTCTCTCCGCGGTCTGCCTCTGGGCATACTGCCATTTACTTTACCTTTATATACTTGTTTCGTCAGCCGTTCATCTTTCATTCTTTCAACGCGTCCGAACCACCTGAACTGATTTCTTTCCCATGTCTCAACTAGTGTCTCTTCTGTACCATATTCTTTGAGGATTATCTTGTTTCTCACTTTGTCCATCAGTGTTTTCCTGCATATTGTGCGCAGCGGTTCCATGCCAATCGCACTAATTTTACTCTTATTCTTTTCTTGATAGGTTCATGTCTTGCTACCGTGTAGTACAGTCGGTACAAATATAGAATTATGTATTGCCATTTGAGCTTTTTTCATAAATTCTTACTCATGATAATTGGCCCTGCTCTACCAACAACCTTCTTACCCTTGGTTATGTGCCTATCTAACTCCTCATATATCTTTCCGTCACTACTGAATAGGCTACCCAGATATACGTACTCATCAAATTGTTCTATTCCCTCATCATTTGAGACAATATTGCATATTGTTTTCTTACCTTGTCCTTCAAACACCATCATTTTTATTTTAGTCACGTTAATTTTAAGGCCCATACTCTTCATGCTCATATTCAGTTTGTTCGACATTCTTTGCAAGTCTTCGATTGATTCTGCTATAACAACCTTATCATCTGCGAACGGTAACCCACGTATGCTTACTGTTTTGAGATCTACATTTTCTTTATCGAAGAGGGCTATTCTGATAATAAATAGCCACAAGGACATAACGCATCCTTGTCTAACACCCTGCATAATATCGAACCAGTCCTTTATAGCGAATTCGGATATCCTGCACTGGTGCACTCCAGAGTACTCTGACCTGCTCCTTCTTACTTTTTCTCACGTTCTTCCTTCTCCCTCCAACCCTCTTCAGAGTAGGTCAGAGTGCTCTGGAGTGCTACAGTACAGGATAAGCGAATTCGCTATTAGCTTCTTATTAACCCTTTCAGAACTTTCCTAAGTTTACTCCTATTCACCTTGCCAAATGCTTTTCCTAGGTCAACAAACGCACAGAAAACTTTCTTCGCTACTCTCAAGCTCTTGTTCTGTGATCTTTCTTGAGCTGAATATTTGATCAGTACATGATCTTCCTGGCATAAATTTACTTTGGACTTCCCATACCTTTTTTTCTGTTTTTTTCATTACCTGCGGACAAGTATGTATGAGTATATTTTACTTACGGTACTCAATAAGCTGATACAGTGGCTATACTAATAGCCTAAAATACCCTAAAACAGTGGCTCGCAGAAGAGGAGGGGTGTAATGGGGTGGCTGCCCTACTAGAGGGAGAGGAGGAGGCTTGAAGAGAACTCTTGAAAATAAAGTTGCCTCCGAAGTCGTAGGGCCTTCTAGGGGCAACCCACCTCATTACTCACTCGATTGACGTACAGGGTCACGCTCCTATGAAGGAGAGGTATCACGTAGTGTCCCCTAAAGTTCAGGATAGCATGCATGAAAAGGTGAACAGGTTACTCGCTGAAGGGATTATTGCGGAATCACATAGCGAGTGATTGGAACCGATAGTAATGGCCCGTAAACCTGGCAGCAAGTATTGGCTTCGCCTAGACTTTCGGAAGTTGAACGCAATCTCGAAAAAGGACGCTTACCCCTTGTCCTACATGACGGACATACTACGACAATTAGAGGCGGCTAGGTATATATCTAAAATGTATTTGAGTGCTGCGATTAATCAAATCCCTTTAGAAAAGGAAAGCCAGGCGTACATGGCTTTCACCGTCCCGGGAAGGGGACCGTTCGAATTCAAAAGAATGCCATTCGGACTTACTGGGGCGCCTGCAACCTTTTAACGACTAATCGATAGGGTTATAACGCCTGAGATGAGGCCTAATGTCTTCAGATACTTAGACGACATTATAGTGATGATAGAGACTTTCGACGAACACCTATGTTGGTTAGGGAATGTTTTCGTTCGGGTGGCTTAAGCAGAGTTGACGATAAATCCGGACAAAAGCGAATTCTGCTGCTCAGAAGTTAAATATCTTGGATTTTTCGTCAATAAAGACAGCCTTAAGGTAAGTAAGTTAATTACGAGGGTTCCTCGGAATGGACTCCTGGTACCGACGGTTTAAGCCGGAATTCGCCTCGATAGCCGAACCGCTGGCACGACAACTCAGGACTAATGTGAATTGGCATTGGGGCGATAAATAGAATGAGGTGTTCAAAATTTTGAAAAGTGTTTTAACGAGAGCACCAATAATGGCCTATCCGATGTTCAGAGGCGAAGTAGAAAATCCTTTTAACCTGAAGACTGATGCAAGTGCTTCCGGCCTCGGCGTGGTTTTGACCCAGAGATGACAAGACAAAGAATGAGTAATAGATTTTTCCAGTAAAACTCTAACTGCGGCGGAAAATAATTATACCGTCACCGAGAGGGAGTATCTCGCGGTCGTGTGGTGAATTCGAAAGTTTAGGGAGTATCTCGAAAGTTTCCATTTCAAAGTTATAACCGATCACAGCAGTCTCCGGTGGTTGAATAACTCACGAAACCCTACTGGTAGACTTGCGCGTTGGGGTTTGGAACAGCAAGGATACGATATAGAGGTTTTTCATAGGAAAGATGCCTTACACCACGTCCCCGATGCGCTATCGACATTGGCGGAAGATGATGATGAGGTTGTAGTAGCAACCATCTCGGAAGCAACGGACTCGTGGTATAGGAGACGGGTGGAAGCCTTCCAGGAAAGGCCGAAAATCTTTTCGGATTAGAAAGTAGAAGACGGTCGGTTATACAAACATCGGCCCGACGTCCCAGAAGATCCCTTGGCTCCTGACTTAAACTCTTGGAAGCTGGTGATCCCTGAGGAGCGAAGACTAAAGGTCCAGGAGGAAGCACATTTGGAGCTCCCGGTGGGATACTTGGGTATCGAGAAGACGCATAGAAGAATATCGTTAAGATATTATTAGCCGGGGATATATCATGTCACCGTAAAATTCGTCCAACGCTGTGGCTCTTGCCTGAGGCGTGAAGTTGAAAAGGCTCATCAGCCGGCTAGATGGGTCAGCGCGTGGTCGAGCAACCATGGACATAGTCGCGGGGATTGTCTTGGGTCCATTTTCGATCAGGAAATCAGGCTACAAATACGTGGTCGTGTTCCATGACCTCTTTACGAAATGGGTAGAATGTATTCCGATTTGAACGGCAAACGGGCCCACGATTCGCAAAGCTTTTATAGACCTAATGGTCTCACGTTGGGGTGCCCCACAAGTGGTGCACACCGACAACGGCACTGAATTCACTAATAGATTAATGGAACAGACGTGTAGAAGTATCGGAATAATACACACTACAAATCCGGCATATCATGCCAAGGCAAACCCTACCGAACGGGTGAACCACGTCCTCAGGACGATGATCGTCGCGTTTTTGCAGGGCATCCTGCGGACTAGCTAGAGCGAGTAAAAAGGCTAGATACCTTATGGGATTTAGCTAGAACATACCGAGCGGGAGATCTAGTTTTAAAACCTAATAGGAGATTGTCGAAGAAGGCTGACGATGTGGCCGCTAAGTTGTGTCTGAAATACATAGGCCGAGCGCGGAATCTCCGCGACCGGCTCAGTCAGCATCCCGGTCGACGCTGTCTGCTGGAAATACCAGAAGAGGGTGCACTTGCGCAGTATTTATACATATTTCTTTCATTTACGGTTCTTACCTATCCCGTCGTTTAATTGGCGTCAAATTTTTCTTCCGTATTTATAGTTTTACTGCACATGGTGTACAGTTATGGTAAAGAACATTCATATCCGCCTGATAGAATTATGGGTTTCATAAGTCTCCGTCACGCAATGCGATTTGATGTCTCAAGAAAACAAATACTCAAATGTACAGAACATTAATTTAATCAAAACGACATTTCACAAAAGTTGTGGGCAGGGTACATATTACTTTATTTTCCCTCGAATACGTTGTAATATTTTTTAGTTTGTAGCTTATGAATGGATATTATTTTCTTAAGCCTCTGAACCTGTCACTCTCGCTCTAACCTTTCGACGCAACACTGGTACGAAACGTGAAAATTGAAATCCTGAGCTCGGATAAAGAGACAATCTGCTTTTTTACAAAAATTTGTAAGGCCATCGAATCCGAGTCCCTGGATAGAAAAACTCGTATATAAAATGTTGTATTCTAGCATGCTTGATGGTCGTACTGGCTCTTATAGAATAGATTCTGAGTTTAGAAAAGTAACAGTCACGTGTCCCGACCATGAAGTTTTGCGACCTCTTATAAGTGCCGCAAGTGTTTTCCGAATTACAAGTTTGTTTGTTTGCTGAGGCTTTATTGTACTAGTGAGTAATCTCATAACCTCCAGAATTGTAAGAAAATACACAGTTTTGACGGTGCAATCCTCCTTTCCTTTTGTCATTGGGTTTTGGAATTTGAAATGGTAAGATTGAGAGAACTCGCGATTACGTAAAAAGAAAATGACGGCTCGTGTGTGTACAACACGCTATGTTTTTCTAAATAAATTCAATACTCTCTTTTATGTAATAGAAATCTTGGCCTAGACTTTCTGAATTCATTTTAACAAACCCACCCCCCCCCCCTCTCTCTCTCTCTCTCTTATTTCGAATAAGTTACGATAAGAATCAAGAGGAATCAGTAATAGGAAATAACGAATAATGATACGTATTCCGAAAAAAGCAATAACGGGCCATTCGTGGATAGGCCGCGGAAACCCCTTAGCACACTGCCATTTACTTTACATTAATACAGTTGTTTGGTTAGTCTTTCATCTTCCATTCTCTCAGCATGTCCAAACAATCTGAAATGATTTTTTTCACATATGTCAACTAGTGTCTCCTCTACGCAACATTCTTCAAGAATTCTCTCAATTTACGAACCTTGTCCATCAGTGTTTTACCGCATATCGTGCCGTATAGCGCAGTCCGTATAAATATGGGATTAAGCATTGTCCTTTCAGCTTCGCTTGATATATTTTTACTTCTGATGAATTATATACTGAATTTTATCTGAAAAAAGATTTTCGCTCCGCTAGGAATCGAACCACAGGTCTTCCGATTGCCGGTCGAGTTTTTTTTCGGGATATTGATATCATCACTACAATGATCTTAATATATATAAATATACACAAAAATCTCAATTCGACCATCATAGTGATGCTACCAACTACCGACTAAAAACCACCACCCTTTTTCCTTGGCATGATTCCCCCCGAAACCGCTTTGGCATTACTTCAGGGGGTGCCGTTTTCTTCACCACAGGGGGCCGGCTGGATTTCTGGTTTTCTGTGCTAGGTGTTCTGCAACTTCATGTTCTGCTTTGTATTCCAACCAAGATGTACGCATCGTCCTCAGTAGTGCAGCGATACCGCACATTGGGCTCGTCGGCCTCCGACATCTTGGTTGGATGTAGCTGGTTGGTCTGCTTCTGCATGGTTATACTAGCTGTCTCTGATCGGTCGTAGTCACCGCTGTGCCCTGGCCAAGATGTACGCATCGTCCTCAGTAGCGCGATAATATCGCGCATCGGGCTGGACGGCCTTCGACATCTTCATTTTGCTTTTACCTTTTATCGTGACTTTTTTCTAGGATTCTTCTGACGCGTTTCTCTCATGCTCTTCTTGCTTCTTCTGCCGAAGCACTTCCTGGACGTAGTCAGCCACTTGGGCCCATTTGCTTTCGCTTTCGAGCATCGCTCCAACGATGTTTTCAGGCGTCATGCGGCCGACTTCCGTATCCAGTCTTCTTCATTGTTCGGACCAGCGGTCGCACACGAAAATGGTGTGGTTTGTGTTGTCGCTCTCTGCCCCGCAGTACACGCACTCTGGTCTTCTTACTTTCTTCACTTTGTGTAGGTAGGCTTGGAAGTAGCCATGCTCCGACAGAAATTGGGTCAAGTAGTAGTTTACTTCGCCATGGTTACGGTCAATCCAGACATCGAGTTGTGGTATCAGTCTTGCCGTCCATCTTGCTCTGCTATCTCTCTCCCACTGTCGTTGCCATCACTCTTTCGTTAGAGTTCTGGCTTCTGCTTTTGCGGTCTTCTTTTCAACCTCCGAAGATGTCTCGAAGATCCGTTTTTTCTCGGACGCCAGCAGATCTATTGGGATCACTCCCGCGATGACCAATGCAGCCGGTTCTGAGACTGTGCGGTAGGAGGAGATGATCCTTTGTGCTCCTCTCTTCTGTACTGATGCCATCCGGTGTCGATATTTCTTCACTTTCAACGCATCAGCCCAGATCTCACTTCCATAGAGCATGATAGACTGCGCGACTGACATCAGCAGTCGTCTCTTGCTTGGTCTTGGCCCGTTCACGTTTGCCATAAGCCTGCTTAGGGCTGACGTTACCGCTGATGCCTTATCCGCCGCTTGCCTTATTTGCTCCCAGTATGTGAGCTTCGTGTCAATATTCAGACCGAGGTGTTTAATCACGGGTTTCGTACAGATCTCCTTTGAGCCTACCTGCATTGGTACCACAGTTGGCATCCGCTTCCTGGTGATCATAACCAACTCGGTTTTCTCCATTGCCAGGTCGAGCCCATGGTCTTCCATCCATCTCATCACCCGGCACATAACCTGGTTTAGCTTCCACTCTATTTGCTCCATGTCATAGGATGGATCACTGGGCAGCTCCGGCCGTCACCTTCCGTGGTGTCGTACATCAGGACTCTCTCGCTCAGGTAGCTCTTGAGAATGCGCCGCAGGTATTTCGGTACTTGGAACTCTTCTAATGCTAAATTGCGCTTTCTTTTTCTTTTCCATGATGCTTTGGATTACCTCTACTGCTTCTATTAGTTTAGGAACTGCGCCCTTTATGTCGGTATTGACATTCCTCTGTCTTTCCGCAGCTTCCTGCATAATGGCCAGTGTGGCCAACATCTCTTGAAGCATCTTATCGATGCTTGCTTCAGCTAACAGGGTCTTCTACTTCAGAATCGGTTCCTCGGATTGAGTGTTTGTGGGTGTCATGTACATTCGCCAGCGCCGAACTAGCTGGGAACGTGTATACCCTCGGACCTAAGTATTACCCCTGTTCCCTGGGGCCCAGCCTTCGTTTAACCAGTCCCGGAAAACACGGACGGACTGGAACTCGCCCGGGGCACTGCAGATTCCGACCTCTGCAGCCACAACGCACTCCTTGATCAAGGCTCGAAGAGGCTGACTTCTGATCCCTACTGCAGCTGACACCTCGGCAGTGCAAGCACACATCAGCCCCTCGCCACATCAGCGGGTTAGGCAGACGTGGTTCGGAGCATCCCCAGTGGACCACAGCAGGAAACAATCGTGGCATTTTCTCGGTGTATCCTTCACCCAGTGTGCTTGGTCTGCGGGGCGTATTTTATTTCAGCCCTACCCTCTGCTTCCAAGGAATTTGTGTCGATAGCGTTGATTTCCATTTTCATAGGGAGGAGTAATCGCAAAGACATTTTTAGTTTACTTCGTAAACAAATTAAGCCTGTTCTTCAAAAAATATCCAAAATCTGATTTAACTCTTGAAAATTGTTCAAATAATAAATAGTGATTGTACATTTGAAAAGTTTTATAGCAACATGTAATCGCAAAGATATTTTTAGTTGCCTCCGTTAACAAATGGAGCCCTTTCATTTAAAAATATACAAAATCTGATTCTGTTTATGAAAATTGTTCATATAATCAATAAAAATTGTCAATTTGAGAAGTTTAATAGTGAAGAGTAATCGCAAAGACATTCTTTGTTGAATTCGTAAAAAAATTAAGTCTATTCGTTTACAGATTATACAAACTGTGACTGAGCTTATGGAAATTGTTCAAGTAATTAATAATTATTGTCAATTTTAAAAGTTTCCTATCGAAGAGTGATCACAAATAAATTTTTTGTTGATTCTGTAAACAAGTCGTAGTTACACTTGAGGTAATATTCGATGTCACAAACCTCATGTTTTTGAAACACCTCGGTGTTTGATGCTCTTTAATGGTCTTCCACGGGTTTTAGAAGAAACTCGCAATCTGCATGAATGATGAATGGAAACTTCTCTCGATACTTGAAGTTTTTAAATTCGATAATGTGTTTTCCAGGTTTTGGAAGTATGATTTTGCAGTCATTTAATTTTTTGCAATCTTCAGTATGAGCCATCAACTTTTCTTCAGGTGAAGAATAGTGTAGGCATCGATCACAAATATATTTCATTCCATCATGTTTCGATGGTGGTCTGCTGATTAGTCGCAAAAGATTTCTTACCCATACTCTTCTGCGAAGTAAAATGTAATGGAATCACCGTAAATTCATTCTTCTTGTTTAAGGTCAGGCCATACACGTTCATTGATATATTATTTTTTTCTTAAAAGTTTTTAACATCCCTTAATGCGATTGGGAAGTTGATTCTAGAAAAATCTATCTTATTTTTGCGTTGGGTATAGCTGGACACACGTTTAGTGATATCTTTCCTCTCAGGTGGATACATGGCTGATAGTATAACCCATTTAAAACACTCGCTGTCATTCTTATTTTGCACATTGAGCCATGCTTCTTTCTTCTTATTCCATGGGGGAAGTTCCGTGTGGGAACTACCCTTCATTGGATTAAGCTTATTGATGTTCACTGAAAGTTTTATGATTGAGTGTAAGGTCCATCCTGAATCTTTTTCCTCAAAACCTTCCATTTCTTTCAAGATCGGGTATGTCACATAGTTTTTAAATTAAAGTTCTAAATCTGTGGTATAGTACATTTTTTCATTTTTGGATTCGAAAGTCTTGTTACCAGGTGCCTGCTTACCGATCATCAAATAGTATTTAAGGAGCACAGCGTTTACTTTCAAAACCCTATATTGGCGCAAGGCCTTGTCCACCTCAGCAATAAATAGTTTTTCAGCAACCTCCAGGAAAGTGAGGACATCTTTGTGAACTAGGGTGGCTATAACACAAGTCTTTATTATGCTATCTAACCTTTTGTCAAAGTCGATCCATGTGACTCGATTGCTGATATCATCACGCTTTGGTCTTTTGTTCTTCACACAACTTCCTTTTTTACTGAGCAAATCAAAACGAGCCTTAAGACATGCTAATTTTTCAATCATACATATTTAGGCTCTTCCGTTCTTGATTTATTTTCAGTGGTGGTGTTTTTCCACAAAGGTGCTTTCTCACAGTTTTCAGACACATCATACATTCGTTTGTCCAATTATTAACATTGTCCAGCTGCATACTTCTAGCCGACGGCGACGAAATCCGGGTTGAAGCTTCCTCGATAATGGGAACAAGGTTTACACACTCATTGAGCAGCATCTTAACACCTGCTTTAGAAGTTATTATTATCAAAGTTTTTCCCCACCTCAACTTTCTTTCTTCTTTTTGCTCTCTCATACAATATTTACTCAACTAATTTTAGATTTTGATCGCTATTCACTTTTCATTTCAGATGCTTCTTAGTCTGAGTTGGAAAATGGAATGATTGCGCTTCGCTCTAGTCCAGCTTTTATTAAACGTTACCCCCACTCTACCTGCTTTGGTATAAGTTCCTATACTCTGTTCGTCGAGAGAACGAATTTGGTCGCGCAAGTTTTTATGAAAAAAAGCGTCGACAAATTGTTTTTCGTTCGGTCGACAGCCAATCGCTGTTAAAGGAGGACACAATTTTTTTCAAAAAGACTGACCCAAGTGTTTTCCTAAATTTTGTATAGCATCACTGAGGGCCAGATGAGCAGACCGAACGTTCGGTGTATAGACATTCCGATACAGGGAATCTCGGAAGCAATAGGCCCTTTCAGAAACTTCGATCGTTCTTTCTCGAATTTAGTAAAAATCACATTCAATATCGATGCTTCTGAATTGATTTTTCTGGAATGTAGTAAGTTTCTAGATATTTCGATGTAGGGAATCTCGAAAATAATAACCACTTCTAGAAACTTTCATGCATAGAAAATCGTCCGAATAATTTCTGGAAGGCTAGACATTGGTCACTGTTTTACTAGAATTTATTTTGAAACAAATCTGTGTTACGGAACCCGCTAGAATAGTACTCGCAACTGCGTGTGCCGTACAAGTGTACCGCGCAGCCTTATTTAACATAGAACTACACTGGGCAGCTTTATATACATCCTTAATGTACTGCGCAGCTTTACGTACCACATAACTGTATTACGCAACCGAATGTATCATGGAAGTCTACTGCACATCTATAAGTATTATAGAAGTGTACTGCGCAGAAGTATGTACCACTAAACTGTAGTGCGCATCCATATCTGCCATAGAAGCCTACTGAACATTTATAAGTCTACTAAGCATCTCTTGATGTCTTAATGCCTTGTGTGCGACCAAACTTTACTGCTCATGTATATTTTCCTTATGAATCTACTGTACATACATAAGTATCATAGAAGTGCACTGCGCAGCTCCACGCACTGTAAAATACTACTGCGCAACCTCGTGTACTGAATTAAAAAATACAGACTGAACAAAAATTGAAGAAATTAAAATTAAATTATATTGTAATATATCATAGTTAATGCAACAATTTATTTCAAAATCAAATGATTATGAAGTTGTAATTCTCCTTTTACAATAATTTCAATAAATTATCCTGTGCAGGAATAATAAGATTTACACGTAAAGCGTCAGTGCGATTCACTTATTTCTGCAGGAACTACACATGCCAGAAACAAACTCTGCAATCCGCTCATATTTATTTGCATCCCACATATCCAAATGTTTAGGATTTAAGTACCCGCATTTTTATTGAAGATAATTTCTATAAAGTAAAAAGTGAGTGGTTATTTTTGTGGATTCAGGATTCATATAGTGTGATTTTGAAGTTTCATAACCTAAAGATTGTAATTTAATAATCAAATATAATTCAATATAATTAAAAAATTTTTAAAATCAAATCAAAGAATCAAATAAATAAGACTTTCATGAAGCTGGCAGGCACTTATTGCAACTTATCGCAACTTATTGCAACCTACAATTTTTGTCGAGCGGATTACGATGAGGCGAGTTATGCACTTTTTTCACCTGTTTTTGATTGACATGTGATATTTCGCAACTGATTTGTAGTGGCAGGCACTTGAATTCATATTGAGTAATATTTTTAGCATCTGTGTGCAAAATTTCATCCTGATCGCGACGAGCAGAGTTATCGTTTTCAAAATACAGCTTCAGAATTTTTTATAAACAAACGCAACCGATCTGAGCAGGCACGCACGCGATTTCATATTGTACGTCAAGAGGGCTATTTTCTGTAATTTGGGCAGTCGGGATGAAATAAACCCGACGTAAGTATCACTGGCTCTTGGATTATTACATCCAATATCAATGCTTCTAGAAAGTTTGATAAAGAGAACCTGCACCCTTATACAAATTTGAATCAATCGTTCTTTCTAGAATTTAGGTAGAAATCACATATCAACGGTTCTAGAAATTTGATGCAGACAAGAGCCCTGCGTGCAATGAATCTTACAGAAATTTCGATCGATCTTTCTAGAATCTCAGTAGATTTGGTGGAATAACAGTGAGCGGTTATTATGATTAACTGCGTCGATGTCTCTAGAACCAGAAGACGTAACGGAACCACACTTCATACGTCAGACCTTCTAGAAACTTCGATTTACAAAAAATCGTCAGAGATCACGTTCAAATTTCTAGAAGGCTCGACACATGTCCGTGAAGTTAGCACTCCACACTTTATTATTTAAATTTTTTTAGTGGAATCGTTTGGTGGTCAAAATTACAAAAACTACAACATTTTCAAAATTTGAGTGCTCACTTCATGCTGCTCTTCCTTTTTTGAGATTTTTTTTGCGTTTTCGGATCGTTTGATGGTGTTTTTTGTATTTGGTGGTCAAAATTACAAAAAATGCAGCGTTTTCAAAATGTGAATGCTCACTTCAGGCTGCTGTTCCCTTTTTGATATTTTTCAAAACTTCTTTTTGCAATCATCTAGTGGTCGTTTATTGGCCGTTCGATGATGGTTTTTTACGTTTGGTGATCTTTGGCGGTCGTTTGTTCGTGGTTTTTTCATAGTTGGTGGTCAAAATTACAAAAACTGCAGCATTTTCAGAATTTGAGTTAACTACTAGTAACTGCTAGTATTTAATTATATACTAACCTAAAAAGGTTCAAGTAAAATAAAATAATGATTGAAAGCGAATATTTGATAAACACACACACACACACACATGGTTTTTTAATTTTCTTTTTCATTGAAGTTATTCATTTTTAATGGCCTAAAGTACTTCCAATAAATAAGAAGCCTTTAAACTTTTTGGCTTCTGACATTAGTTGCAGTAAAAATAATTAAGTGCATTTTTCTTATTTTTCTATACAGAAAATTATATTTGGAAATTGATTAAAAAAATTAAATATATATATATATATATATATATATATATAAATATATTATTTTTTATTTTTACTTACTATATGGTTTCTTAATTTTCTTTTTCATTTAAGTTATACATTTTTAATGACCTAAAGTACTTCGAATAAATAAGAAGCCTTTAAACTTTTTGGCTTCTGACATTAGTTGCAGTAAAAATAATTAAGTGCATTTTTCTTATTTTCCTATACAGAAAATTATATTTGGAAATTGATTTAAAAACTTGAATATATATGTATATATTTATTATTATTATTCATTCATATATATTTAACAATTTCAAAATGTAATTTTCTGTACAGACAAATTCAAAGAAAAAATAATAATAAATGAAATTCTCTGGAATCAATTTTGAATATTCTAAATTGCACAACAAAATGAAATTGATCATTGGTGACTAATGTTTATGAAATAAAAAAGAAGCCTCTAACCTTTTTGACTTCTGATGTTAGTTTCAGTGGTTTCAGTGAAAATAATGAAACTGCTCAAATCTATCACAATGTTTTAATTTTAAGCATGGGTGGAGTCTGTAACCATTTCAGAGTAATATATAATGAAATATTATTATTCACTATTCAATTAAATATGAGTAACTTATTAAGCATTTAATTAAATATGAATATAATATAAAATTTAGGATAATAGGTATACATATTTTTCAAATTAATAGTATTGATTTATCGTATCGATCTTTAATTGAAAAATCGTTCTTTTCAGATTTAAAATTAATTTTTTAAACTGAAAATAATTTTTTTGTAGTTGATAATTGAGCTATTTTGTACATAATTCACGTATTTCGTTGAAAATTCGCCTTCTCTGTAGAAAATTAATGTTTTTGGTTGAAAATTCCACATTTTAAATTTCCAGTCACAAATTTGCTACAAAATTCTACAGTTGAATTGTCAACAGACTAATATACTTAAGCTAAGCTTCAGCTACATTATGAACGAAAGAGTAAAGATTTAACACTAATCTAGGATCTGTCATATAAGCTGAAACGATTCTGTAACTGCAATAATCGAAAAAGGAGAGTTTAAGTGTTCCTTTGAATTATATTCGTCAAGCCTAAGGCATATTCTAACCTATATACATATTTTGAAATCTTATCATAAATTTGCTAAATGAGTGTCGCTCCTATAACCATTATTTATTTGGTAATTCGGCTATAGGGTGCCAAAATATCTCGATTCAAAGAAGGGATTGAAGGAGGAGCACAGGTGTTTGAACGGATTAGTGAAGCTATTAATAATTTCGAGACCTAGAATCGGAAAAACAGGTACAAAGTTGTCAGCTTTCCAGACACCTGAAAACGCAGGTCCAGGTAAGTATAGAGTAAAATCCCATACTGGCATCCTCCCTCCCCAGTCATGGCGCCCTGTGGAACCGCACAGCTCGCAATCCACAGAAGCCAGCCCTGCTAATTTATAAAATCATATTTTTATTCGTGTACTTAGCTACTTATTACATTCTCATCTAGAGAAGGTATTAGATTTGTGTAAAATTTGACACCCCCGGTTTTTGTGCTGTGCGTTTTAAAGTATGAACTGCTATTAACTGTGGAATTCTGTGAACTTGCGTTGCGTTTCGAGGTGCCGGTGGATGGATGGAGAAGCGCCGAGTCGTGTTATGTACTCTTATCGACTTCGAACTACGATTCGATTAGTATTTCCAACAGTGATCCCAAAAGATCTGCGCATCCATGAAATGATCTGAGCTCATTGGCTCTAGTCCAGCTCCTTATTTGAAACTTAAATACAGGCGCGCACTACAGCCAATAAACGTCACTACAATCCAAGCATGTGCAGATAAAAGCGACTCAGTTGGAATCACTGTTTTCAAATGCAGTACCACATACACACACTGCTGTTGAGCGAGTATCAAAAATCGAAAACCGTTACTAGATAGATAAACGTTTATTTTTCAGCCTGCTGGCCTTAAAAAGTTTACTTGCTTACAGTTCCATTTTTTACAGAATTTTCTTAGAACTAAGCCTTAAAGACTAACATCCATCCATACCTTATCTCTAAGACCACTCGATCTTATCGCCTTGCTTTCCTTGCTTCGCTTCGCCTCGCAGGCATATCCCTACTTTGTCGCTTTGCCTCGCATTGCCAAACTCTGCCATCGCGGCTAATACCTACTACTTATCTACTATTTACAATATTTACAGATTACGTATATCTACTTCCTGTCACATTTACAATCTTTCCTTCTCCAGTCCTCTTCCCCCTTCCTTCTCTTTCTCTTCATCTTACCGAACACCCCCTTCATCCATGCTATTGCCTTTCCCCCCCCCCCCCCCCTTCCATGCATCAATACCTCCATGCTTATCCCACTCTTTGTCACCTCCATGCACATCTTCAAACCAGTTCTCCACTATTGCATCCCCCTCCCATACAGTTCACACATCCTCTTCTGCCTAGAAAGCGAGAACCTTTCAAAACCCTCCATGCACCCACATCTCATCCTCGCTATAAGATCATGACTTCATTTCTCTCCTTTCTCACACAAATATTGCGCTCTCGTCCTGGGGATTATCCACACAAAGCTCTCATTAAACCTTGACTCTCATATGCTCTCTTCCCCTGCTGTGTTCTCTCTCTCCATGACATTTCTCTTAATCATCTAATATACCTTCCTTCCTCTCTCGTGAATCCTTCTCACTTCATCCAACTGCAGTCCATTTATTCTAAAATATCTTCCCCTTCCAACCTCCATCTTCCCACCCCTTCTCCTTTTCTCTTTTTCTCACCAAAACACTCCCTAACCACCTCACTCCCCCGTATTCCAAAAATTTCTTCTTATATTCACACGCCCGACTCTCCATCAGAATTCCTAAACTCGTTCTCTCCGTCTCCCCCCCGGACAATATAAATAGGCGTGTTGCTTGCCAACTCCAGTGTCCACTCTACGTACCTCTTCTGTGTCCTATTTACCCCTTCACTCTCCTTCCACTCCCACACTTCTACTCCATACAATAGCACACTCATAACTAGTGAGTCAAACAATTTCATTCTCCTTCCAAGAAAATCTGCGAATGACTTCATTCCCAACCTCCACACTTGCTTCATCACCACATTTGCCCTCCTCACTTTCTCTTTTATGTGACCCTGGACTCCCCCATTCCTCCTAAACAAGAATCCCAGGTACATAAACTCTTTGATCTCCTGCACCGCCTTTTACTTCCACTTGGACTCCCCTCCCTTATCCCTATCACTTCCTTCTCTGAACACCATAACCTTGGACTTTTCCACATTCAGCTCTAACCTATTCTCATCTAGGTATTTTCGCAACCTGTTCATCATCTCCTTCAAGGCCTCCTCGCTTCTTGCCAGCAACACTATGTCATCTGCATACACCAGTGACCAGATTCTAACCCCTTGCTAATTCTCTATCCACCACGTGTTGCAGAACGTAGATATTGTCGATAGTACTCCTACCCGCCCTAAGTCCCGCCTACTTATCCGGCAATATTCCTTTCCCCTCGACATACTTCCGCAGCCTCTCCGCCGCCACTATCGCGTATACTTTATACGCCGTATTCATTAGTGTCATCCCTCTATAATTTTCCTGCCTATCCCTATCTCCTTTCTTATACAGTGGCACTATTAACTCTTCACTTCACCCCCCTTGTAATCACTCCCTGCTTCATTCTTTCTTCACTATCTCCTTCAGCTTCTCCCTAACCTCTTGTGTACTAGACAGCCACGCTTCGTTCTCTACTCCGTCCAGCCCTGCTGCCTTTGACCTTTTTAAATTTCTCATCTGTTTCTCTATCGTCTCGTCATTTGACTCCTCCATCTCTGCCACCCTCGTTCTTCTACTCCCATCACCTCTCTTCCTTGAATCTGAGCCCTGAAATGATTCTTTAAAAAACTCTCACCACTGCACTCCTCACTCCTTATTTATTATCTCCCACACGCCCACCTCTGTCTTAACACATCCCAACTCCTCTTCCAGATCTTTCTCCTTCTCCTGTTCTTTCTTCTTACACATCAATCCAAACCCCTTCCTCATTTCTACGTACTCCTCCCTCTTCGTAACAAATTCCCCTGCACTTCCTTTAACAACACTTTCTCTTCGTCCCACACCCACATTTTCTCGTCTGCTCTTATTTTCCGATATCCTACCATCGCCGCTCTTCCTTTACTCATCTCCCTCCTAGCCCTGTCGTTCAGAATTCTCTGCACGTCCCTTTCCTTCCTCGTCGAATCATGATCCATGAAAACCTCCTAATCCTTTAAACTATTTTCATTTCGCATTACCCCCAACTTTTCTTCTCAGCTCTCCAAATCCACAACCACCACTTTGTTTTAATTTCTGCCCTTCAGCCTTATTTTCCCTACCTTGCCTTTAACCTACCTTACGCTCTGTAGTAGGGCTTCCACGCCCTTCCTTTCTTGCCCGCTCTTTAGCTTCAACCCTCTTATCACAATATTATTTCTATTATCCTTTCCCTATCCACCCTCTCCTCCTTTGCATTCCTACGCTCTCCCACTTTCTCTTCTATCATATTCCCGCCCTCTCCCAAATACCTTTTTTCTCGCCCTCCCCCCTGTCACCTACTTCTATTTCCTACCTGCCCTCCACCTTCTCGAGTGTTCTTTCCGTCCTTTCCTTCCACTCTCTAATCTCATCTTCCATCTGCTTCATTTCAACTTCTGTTTCCTTCTTACCGACACAACCTCCTTCTAATCCGTCTACTTTCTCCCTCAGCTCTTTCACCTCCTATACCCATTTCTCATCTCTGACTCTCAAGTCCTCCCTCATGAATCCCATCTGCTCCTTATTCTCCCTTACGTCTTCCCTCAGTCGTCTGATCTCGCCTAACAGCATTCCTAATAGACCAGGAGCTCATGACATAAATGATGTAATTATAGGAAAGAGGAAAATTGTGTACCAGATAGGTTCGACTTAAGATGACGAACGTAAAGATGCGTGACTTACAGGTCTGAGTGGAAGAGATGAGCGGTCGCGACTTTCTAAAGATACATATTTTCATTTCTATATGATTTTTTGATAAAAATGATACATTTAGAGAAAACATTGATTTAAGAAATGCCAGAACAATCAAAAGCTATTTTTCTGTACTGCAAGTCATTTTTTTCGAAAATTTTCAAGAGAGAAAAAATGCTCCCCAGTAGGTTTACTTCAGTATTACTGTGTAATTCCAACACTACTGTGTAATATTTTATTCAAATGTTTATACTTACCAATTTATGCGCATTTTTCATGCTTTTTATAATTTTTCCTTTCACCTGTTCTATCTGTAGCAATTTAAAAGAAGGTGTTCTTAAAATGAGAACATCAATAGTGTAAGTCTTGTGTAACAAATTGGCGTCAACAACTTTCAGGTAAAATAATAACTTATTCTCCTATAAACATTAATAAACAGAGTCACGTTCTCAGCTTCTAATTGACGTAGAAGGTTGTAATGAAGCTGAATATTATTCTAACAAATTAAATGACAAAATCGCTTTACTTTCACAATTACATTATGTATTGTTGTTAAAGTTTATACTTTTTCCGTTGGAATGTATTCGATCTGTATTACCGTGACGAAAGTCAATTTTTCGGGCGCAGCATGGGGTCGTCTCAGATTTTTCGATGGCCACTAGCGTACCCGTGGACGGTTACACTGCTTGTAGCAGATGCTTCATTACAAATTCTTCGTGGTACATTTTCAATGCAATAATATAATATACATTCTGAGGTATCATTATGCTACTTCGAAATACAAGGTGATGGAGAATGTGAATGCGACAGGTAACTCCAAGATAAATCCAAGAAAATCGAAAAATTAATTTTGGGTTCAAAATCGCGTTGAGGATTTATCAATTTTCCCGAAATTTGTCTGTTTTGGTTGAAATGAGCAATATAGTGCAATATTTCTTCTTTCTTGGTGCGAAATAGAGCGCTTACGTTCCAAAATTTATCCTTCTTTTGAGAAAATGTCATTTTATATGTGGAAAATTCAACTATTTTTGTAGAAAATGAATCTGATTTTGTTCGGGATTCAACTATTTTGTGGAACATTCATCTTTATTCGTCAACTTCAACTGTAATCAATTTTAAATTTAAATATTGTTTAGTTAAGGAATATAAAGAATTTCATTTTTCGCTGAAAGTTCATCTGTTTTGGTTGAAAATGTAATTACTTGGTTGAGAAATCACGCGTTCCTTTTAAGTTTCCACTATATTGGTAGAAAGTTGAACTATTTGGTTGAAAAGTATTTCTTTTGCTGAAAAATGATATTGCTAGTTTGATCATGCAACTGCTTTGTAGAATATGATTCTTCTTCTCTTGAAAATTCAACAATTTAGTACATATTTTTTTCGATTCTTCGTTACACATTCGGCTTGTTCGTTTCAAAATTGATCTCTTCTGGTAAAAAGATCGCATTTATTTTGGTTGAAAATTCAAGCTATTTTGTCGGAAATTACTCTCACTTCTACTGAGTATGCGGATGTTCTTTTATATTTCTCTTTTCTGGTTCAAAATGTTACTACTTCCTTCACAGAACTACTTTCTTAAAATTTTAATGTTTTTGGCTAGAGATTCGTAATTTTTGCTGAGAATTCATCTGTTTTAGTTCAGAATGTTATTACTTGGTTGAAAAATCATGTATTGTTTTAAAATTTCCACTAGATTGGTAGAAAGTCAGAGTAATTTTCGATATAAATGTTTGAATTTTCAACCACAATAAATGCGATTTTTTTACCAAAAGAGATAAATTTTGAAAAGAACTAGCGGAATATGTAACCAAAAATCAAAAAAATTTTCTACTGAATTTGTTGAATTTTCAAGGAAGAAGATTAATTTTCTTCAAAGCAGTTGCAAGGTCGAACGAACAATATCATTTTTAAGGAAATGAATACTTTCGAAGCAAATAGTTCAATTTTCTACCAATATATGGAGAGTTTAAAGGAACGCGTGATTTCTCAAGAATGTTAATCCATTTTATTAATACTACTAATACAAGTAATATTTTTTTAAATATTGTTTTATGTCTGGATTGTGAACAAGTGACTCTCTAGACTAGTGGACAGAAAAGAATTCATATCAAATTATTCATTCATCTTTTTTGTTGGAAAAGAATTTTTTTAAATTCATATTTTCAGGCAGAAAATTAAATTGTTTTATAGAAAAAAATGTCTTTTTGGGCTGAAAATTCAACAATTTAACAAATTAACCATTTTGTTGAAATTTAACTTTATTGTTGAGAATTCTTATTTTTTGTTGAAAATTGATATTTTCTAGTGAAAAAAATCAATTATTCAGTGGAAGAATAACTTTTATATTTATATTTTCACTCAGCTTCTTGGATAGAAAAATTATCTTTCTGTGTTGAATGGGATGATTTTTTTTACATAAAAGTTACTCTTGAACCCAATTTTTTTTTCTTCCCGCCAAAAGAATTAAATTGTTACGACAACATTATCTTCTCCATCAAATACTTCAATCTCCAACCAAAGAAAAATCAATTTTTGAAGAAAACAAAAATTCGTTGTGGTTGAAACTCAGTAAAAGTGAGTAATTTTCGACAAAAATGCTTGCATTTTCAACCAAAATAAATGCGATCTTTTTACCAGAAGACATGAATCTTGAAACGAACAAGCCGAATGTGTGACGAAGAATCCCGGATAGCAAGCGTGCGACGCACGTTACTCGCACTGCATGCGAGGCACGCCATGCGTCCCGAAACGCAGCGTTATCGCTCGCACTTCGTGCAGGCACATATGTGCAAGGCATATGAGTCGCATATCGTGATAGGTGAATTATTGAACAAAAATAATATGAATTATTAATACTGTAAAACTACTACGAATTTCAAACATTTTCCTAATATTAAAAAGATGTAAAATATAAATTTTAATTTTAGAAACATATTCGTATTTTTATTGCACCGACAATTTATAAATTACTAAAAAGAAACCAATTTTTGCAAGTTCGATATTAGACAACTATGTGTTTGTTATTTTCATGATGTAAACAGATTATTTTTAATTTATTTTACCCTGCTCATTCTATATTTACGGATCAGGGTTTAAATAAAAGCAGTTCCAAGTCACCGCCTGATCACGTGGCAATAAACATCCATACAACATGGTGTTCCTTTCGGTTGCGGTGGTTAGGCTGGCTAGGTCGTTTATCGATTCGTTATTGAATGTTGACAATTTGCAGTCTTCTTGTTCGTGGGGACATTTTGACTCGCAATGCATTTTTTTAAGTGAAAAGAGAGAAATGATTTTTAAACATTGCTATATGTTTATCCAAACCTGTATATCAAATAAGACAATACTTTATTTCATAATTGACATAAATCCAGTCAGAGTTACGTGAAATTCTGAAAATATTGATTAAATAGTGACACATAACCTCAATTTATGTTGCGGTAAACGAAACACCGCCGTAGATTGCACTTTTCAAAATCAAAATAAGTAGAAAATATACATTGAACATACTGAAAAATTTCCCTACTATGCATGCTCCCGATTATAGTAGAGAACGCGCAGTTTTCAAAATTATGAAGAGATTCAAGACAAGGTGGATAAAGAATATTTTGCTTTTTCCCATTCCTCCCGCAACCAAATTTTTGTTTCAAAACGTTTTCGCATGAAACTTTTTTTGTTCATCCTGTTACCTGCCTTTTATTCAACAATCTACA
>CAKNXH010055738.1:45614-56465 GCA_932178445.1 Andricus quercusramuli
TATGTATATATATATAAGTTATATATATATATTGTTTTCCTCAACTTCAGTTCCCGTATCTTTTCCTAGGCTGTAGTCGGTTCATAGTTGAAAACGTCGTTAAAGAGAGAGTCTCCTAAAACACAACAATTACATATGTTAATTACATCAATAAGATTAAAGATTAAAGAGTCTCAATGTTAATTTTTGGTGCAACTCAAAAGAAAGCGGTTTAGTAAAAATATCTGCGATTTGATCTTTCGACCTCGCCCATTTTAGTTTCATTCAATTGAGTTTTGCGCACTGCTTAGCATAATTTTCTTTTATCTCTGACAAATGTCTCAACTTATTCCCACCGCTTGTTTCTGCATTCACAATGGCTGCTTTGTTGTCGCACCACAGGAGCATAGGATAAAATGATTCATTCAAAATTAACTTTAATGAATTTTCCAAAGACATCATTTCCTGACATGCCATGCTCATAGCCACATATTTCGCCTGACATATGGACAGAGCAACATAAGGTTGCTTCCGAACTTTCCATGCAACTGCATTCCCGAACAACTTTACAACATACCCATTCGTGGTCAGGGAACCCTTGCAATCTGAGAAACTGGCATTTGAGTACCCTTGAATATTATTTCCCAGGCCTTTATATCTAAGGGAAAAATGTTTTGTCCCTTTAGGGTACCTAAAGACTCTCTTAGCCATTACCCACTCATGTTCTTTGGGATTTACCTGATGCCTGCTCAGAACATTTAATGCGTAGTTGATTTCTGGTCTAGTCGCGCTCGTCAAGTATAACAAACATCTCACCACTTCTCTGTAAGGGGCATTCAGTTCTGTTTTGTCTAAGTCTCGAACCACTTCCCCATAACCACATTCTCTCATCTTTCTCGCCCGATTTGCGACTTGAGTTGTTACGATGGGCGATCTTTGTGGACATACTTCACTAAACCCGTATTTCTCCAAGAGCTTCTCAATGTACTTTTCTTGAGACAGTTCTAATACAGGTTTGTCTCTATTTCGCCTAATCGAAATTCCAAGAAACTCCCTTGGCTCACCCAAAATACTCATTTCGAATTCTGTATTAAGTTTCGCTTTGACCTTGTCAAGCTTGATTAAATTATTAGAAACAACAATTATGTCATTCACATAAAGTAACAACAAGAGAAGTTTCTTGCCATCCCTCCACGTGAACAAACATGGTTCTAAATTATAATTTTTAAGTCCTAAACTCAAGGCTACCTCCGTAAATTTGTCATACCACCGCTTTGGACTTATGCGTAGCCCACATAGAGCTATCTCTAACTCACACACACCAATTTTTATAATCCCCTATTAAATTTTCCGCTCCCTCTGGAATTTCCATATAGATCTTTTCATCTATAGTACCGTTGAGAAAAGCGGTTTTTACGTCAAGCTGACATACGTCAAGGTCAAGTTTATTTCTGATTGCAAACACGGTTCTTACTAAAGGCAGTCTCGTACCCGTAGCATAAGTTTCACTGAGTTCATACACATTCTTATCCTTAAAGCCTCTTACCACCAAACGCGCCCGATATTTTACGCTACCGTTAGCCTCAATCTTTTGTTTGGACACCCATTTTGAGTCAAACCATGTTAGTTTTCTCACCCTTTCGTGAATTTCCTGACCGATTTACTACTTGCCTTTTTTTGGTTTTGGACATTGAGTTAACTTCTTCTCTAATCGTGCCTATCCGTTTGTCTCTGTCCTTTGAGGGCATTGCTTCTTTATAACTCGATGGGTCTGAGTTTACGTTGGCCAAAAGTGCCAAGTAGATTTCGTCCGTGGTGCTTGCAATTTCTGATTCTTGCTCAAATTCTCTAAATTCACAAAACATTACTCGAGCTTTTATCTGCTTATCAATTTGCGATGAATCTAAACTATTATCTACGATTTTCTCATAATTCTTTGGTTTGTTCCCATTTAAGTCAGTCTCTTTTGGTACATTTTTACGAGGTCCACCTCTTTTGCGTTTGATGTCTCGCTCCGGTTTTAAAGAACTTTCGTTAACTTCTTCTCCTTGATTAAATTCGACAATAGTATATTTCGATACTCGGCTTCGTTCGCCTCCGCTTTGCCTCGGGTTCACGCAGCTTCTTCACACGAGCAGTGACCAAATCGCCCGTGAGGACTCGAGTATCGAACACTATTTTACTTTAAAGAATACTATGCGAAACCCGAGATATGTATACTTGACGAAAAGTTGGGGGGGGGAGGGGTCTGGGGCAAAGCCCCATCGGGGCCGAGTGGCAGAGCCCCTGCGGGGGGTTCGGGGGCGGAGCCCCCCGCAAGAAACAAAATAACTCCAAAAATGTTTATCTTTCCTGAAAATAACACAATGTTGTCTGCTTCCTCTATCATTTTTTGTAGGTCATCGAAACTTGAAATGCTGTCTTCGTCAGCGAAATCCATTTCTATGATTTTTTGCCGTTTGCACCTTAGCTTGTAATAAATTCTTTAATCTCATCATGCAACGAATTACTTGAACGAAAATAAACGAAAACAAACCATCACGAACGAAATAAACCAACCTCACCCAAAATTATGTTCGCATAGTAACCGTTTACGTCGCTAGATGGCAAGCGGTGGCCAAAACGTAGTAACCGTTTACGACGCTAGATGGCAACCGGTGGCCAAAATATTTTGGTAACCGTGGAGACTATTTTGCTAACCGGTGACAGCGTTTCGGTCATCGGTGTTGGGGATTTTGCTCATTGCTTTCGCGCACAGTGCGGAATCGGCCATTTTGGATGTCTGCAAATGGTGGGCAAACGAGGGTTTTGCATGTATGTATAAAGAAAACCATTATTTTTATCTGTCTCGCCCATTTCTACAATGAAATTTTTCAAAGCTCCCTTTTCATATTTATCTCCGTAAACTAACTTGTCATTGAAGCTCGCGTCTCTGCTCTCATAGTACTTCCCTTCTTCAGGCTTTAAGAACTGAAACCCTGTAGGAGTATAACCCACTAAAATAACGCGCCTGTCTTCATACCTGAATTTGGGACCTACTTTCCTTTGTACTTTGATGTACGCTAAACACCCGAAACGTTTCATTTGATTTACATAAAAATTACGGTTGGGAGCAAATGCTTCCAAAGGAGTAATCATATTGTTATCTTTGTGGGGAGTGCGATTATATGCATATACAACAGCATTCACTGCTAAGTCCCGTAAATTTTCTGAAAACTTTGAATCATGAATATACGATGTGACCTTATTCTGTAAGGATTGATGAAACCTTTCAGCCACGCCATTGTGTTGAGGGGTGTCTGGGCTTCCCGGGTCCCACTCCGCGCCCGACTTATTCAAGACTTCGACAGTGTAGCCCATGAACTCTGTTCCCTGGTCCGATCTAAGATAGCATACTTTTGCATCATAAGCGAGTAAATTTCTCGCGTTTCTAACAAATTTTTCGAAACATTTTCCCAATTCAAACTTTGTTTTCATGCAATACTCCATAGCTAACCTAGCGATCATACACACTTCGCAGTCCCGCAGCGATAATATACTTATATATAATACTATATAATATATAATACTTGATTCGACTTTGGATCAAAGATGTCAATCTTTTTATGATCTAGATAAATACCTAGTCCCATTTCAGCAAATCTACGCAGCGACAACAAGTTCTACGAAAGCGATTCAGCACATATTATATTATCAATTTCGAAATTTTGTCCGTTAGGAAGTTTTATTCCTATTCTTCCACTCCCTTCTGTATCGTTATTCGCGCTTTCATTTTCATTTGCGCACCTGATCACACAAGGAGAAACTCTTGCACGAGCGGTTAGTGTTAAAATAATTTTTTTTTTCATAGCACTAGCCACAGTTGCCAACAATGTCTCGTGTTCATTTTCAATAGCGCGTAGTGTCAAATACCTCTAACGTTTAGTGACAACCGCGCTGGTCTCTTGGCTTATTCGCCGCAACAACTTTAATTTTTTCCAAACTTCACTATATGCTGATCGAGAAGAACTAGCCTGCATTCAAGTCAGGATCGATTATTCGTGCAGTTTAATCTTAATCAATAAACGTGTGGCTAAGATCGGTTAGCAAGTGATTTCCTGTTTTCGATTCAATATACTCATTATAGCTTCAATTTAGAAATCCGATGATCTAAACAAAAACTTGTAGGTATAATTTTAGAAATTTTAATAATTAATTTTGGAAGTTTAAAAATAAATGAAATTATGTACAGTTCTACTTCTAAAATTTTATTCTCAACGTTAAAATCTTACTCTTTTCTTGAGAAACTTCTAATTTTATTTTATTTTTTCGGAAATTTTACTTTCGCAGCTTTTTATTGCAAGTGTTACTTCTCAGATTTTCTATGCCCATTCTGGTTCTTGGTAGATCTAATGAAATTGAATCAAATTTTATCAGATATGATTGATCGAATTATTTCCAAGATTAATTTTCATAATAAATTTGCCTATTTCATTAATTAAATTCTGATGAAAATTCTACTTTGAAAGTTCTGTTCAAAAATATTTTCTTCAAATTGTGCTTATTTTATTAGTTCACATAATTCTGATGAAAAGTCGACTTTGAAAGTTCTGTTCAAAAATATTTTCTTCAAATTGTATTGCGAAAATTAAAATTATCTGAGAAAACAAAAAAAAAAAGTAAATTTAGTACATATTTTTCTATTAGGTAATATCACTGAACTTAATGATTTCTTTATCACTTTTTGAACTATGGTTTCACCATGTATGAATCGTCTAAAAAAATTACCCAAATTATCAAGCCCGCAAAGTAAATTTGATCCTGGCGCGTTTTCCCTTAGTACTTTCAGCAACTGGTAATGCGGCGAATGAGTCGAGCGACATGCGTGGTTGTCACTAAATGTTAGAGTTATTTGACACCACGCGCTATTGAAAATTAACATGAGAGATTATTGCCAATCCCAAAAGCAGGCCGAGCTAAACGCAATATTTACAGAGCTCGCGCTGCTGTTGCCATCAGCACGAGCAGCTCGTGTGAATTATCGAGCGGTTAGTGCGCTGAAAACTGTGACTCGTGCCATTCAAACAAAAATTTTTTCAAAACTAACCGCTCGTGCCAAAAGCAGTGGCAGCTCTTGATGCGGTCGCTCCGTGCACCCGTGTCAAACTCGTTAAATGTTTTAAAAATAATTTTAGAGTGGGTCAAATGCTCCGTCGCGCCCGAATTAGCTAGGAGTTTTGAAAATTTGTTATTATCCCAAAATTTTTTATTTTTATTACAAGTTACTAGATTTGACCACCCGAAAAAAGTGCGATTTCAGAGGTAGTTTTATTGTTATTGATACTCTCACCTTTTTTTTTTATTGTTTGCTGATCCATCGCCGCCGCTAGGTTTGGAGTTTTGAGACCGGGACTGCTGCTTCTTATATCTTCCTTGATTTCCGCCTCTGCAGAATCCTCCACGCTGTAACATTATCGTTTGTCTAACCGGGGATCGATTTTGTATTTATCAATTTTCCTAACATAATTATAATTGCAGTAGGCTGATTTGAGTTCAAGATCTTAATTTTATTGAAAATTATACTATTTTTTATTAATGGTAGTGTTGCGTTTTAAACTTATCTCGATGATATTTATTTTCATTGAGAGATTCGTTCAATTTGCGTTTACTTTTTCCTGTTCAGTAAATTGCAACCAACTATATAAGTTGATTCCAATACTGATAGGACGTTAAAACTAGCCGTAACCATTTTATAAATAAATAAGGACGTGAAACAAACTACAATTGAGCAAGATTAATTCTCACAATTGAAAATTGCACTGAGTTTTAAATCTCTATTTCAAACAAAAAAGACAGATTGTGGATTCACTCAAGGGAGAGATGATTGCGTATTTTAAAATTAATTAAATTAAATCAGAAAATGCTCTTTTATAAAAACAATCAAGTAGGATTCTCCTCCAAAATTAATTGAAAAACCAAAATTTCCTTCGCACAACGAGGTCTTTATCATATGATAAATTTCAAATTCGTTACGAATTATTTTCTGGATCCATTTTCTTTTTAAAAATTAAAGTAAAATTTCCCATTTGAATTTCAATAGTTAATGCAACCATGCACAACGAGGCCTCCACAGATATGTGGATTTCAAAGTCGTTACAATAAAAATTGTATACACTAAATTATCATTCCTTTAATTCAATTTCCCACACTAAAATGCAAACATGCACAACGAGGTCTCCACAGATATGTGGATTTCAAATTCGTTACAAAATTTTGCACCACGCTAATAAAATAATTAAGAAAAAATCTTGAAACCCAAAAACTTACGTCTAATTATCCGAATTCTTATTAATTAGGATAGTTTAGTAAACGAAGCTGTTGAATAATCCCGGGGAATCCGTTAGAGGTGGCGTCCTTTCAATGACGCTTATTGAATTTGAATTTTTGTCGTCAATGACAGGTAGACTACTAATTGTTTATGAGAAGCTCCTTATCAGCTGATGGCGCGCGCAATCGATCGTATGATCGGATGATTTCTTGAATTCCAATTTATTACACCTGCTTATCCACTAATGAGTCAGAGGCATACCAATACAAATATTCGCCCGTGACTTTATAATTTCATTATAATTATGAACATAGAACGGACCGTCTCAACGCCCTCTACCTCGCACTTGTCCTCGCCATTTTCCCCGCCCTCTCAGACAAGTTACTCGTGCCCTTTTTGACTCGCTTTCGTTCATATTTGAGTTGCTTGAAGCTTTCCGTTTTAAACCACCATGGAGTCAATTTTGATTATGTATATAATTTGAACGAGTACCTCCGTTATTCTCTCGAGTCTATACAGCTTCACTTTGAGGCCTGTCAATTGACTTGTACATTGGGCAGTCTCTTTTCACGTGGTCTGGCTATTTGGTGGCAGCCATAGCACTCCCTGAGGTTGCTATTTTGCGGCTTACTGCAGTTCCTGGCATAATGGCCATCTCCACCGCAATTGTAGCAATAATCCTTCAGATTTTTGCTCTCGTACTAGCCCTGGTTTGCTGTGCGTGGTGTCCTATTTTCGCTCGCTCCGACTGCATTTGCTTGGTTTCTCAATGCCTGATCTTCCAATAATTATTTCTTTAACTGGGTATAATTCAAACCAACACCGCCATTCACAGTTTTGTGCGAAAATTCATATGATTGAATGTTCGGTACCGACACCATGATTGCGTTGAAGGAGGCATCTCGTTTATCACCCTCAGAGAATTGAGTAGCACCTGGAGATTTTTCATAACTTCGAAGCAAGTCTTCGAATGGTTTGCAGAAATCCGCGGCTTTAACTTTCCCAATTAATTTTTTCATGTTATTCCATTGTTTTCTTACTTATAGCGATGTTACGTTACTCTCGGTTTGTTTTGATTCTTTAAGTTTGCCTAGAATGTCGAGGGGATCCTTTAAATGCATAACTTTGGAGTAATTATATCCGTCCATTCTATTAACTAAAATATTTCTCACTCTAAATTTTTGATTTTCGATGACGTCTTTATCAGAAACATCCGAAGTTACAGAATTGTCAATTATATCGTATTTTAATTTTGACGTTAATTGATATTGACGTCGAGTATTTCCTCGTTTATTTACAATTTCTAATCTTACAGTTTCTTTAACTTTATCAGACAATAGACTACCTTCAGTAACTCGCCCAGTATCATTCAAGTTATTTTTAATTGATTTAAATTCAGCCCGGATTAGGTCCTTTAATTCATTATTTAAATTATTCCCCTTCTCTCCAGATGCTAACCTTCCTTCAGTAGAGAAACCTGTATCACTTTTCCCGCTGCCTGATTGTTCCTGCGTTCAGTTCTTCAATGCATTGGAGTTTTCAGGAGGAGCTCTAAGTTCCTGTTGGCCGCTTCGTCCAGCTTCTCGCCCTGCATCCTATGCTGCCACACCCACATCTCGTCCGTGATCATCTGACTGTGACTCACCATGTCCATTTTTTGCTGCTTCTCCTTTCCATACACCTCATACCATAAGTCATCAACAGAGTCTCTTAACCAGTTTATCGTTCCCTAAAGCTTGCTAAGCTCCTTAGCATTCTCGGTTGCGTCTCGACTCAACTTAGGAAGTTGCTTCTCAAAACGTCTCTTGCAAACGACGAATTATGTTCTTGTGCTGTTCAGTTGTATCTATGACTTCGATTTTAGAGGTTCCACTGGTCAGAGGGATTTCGGGGAAAAAAATGTTTACCCGCGATGTCAGTGCCTGCTGATATCCCTTGCCGAGAAAATTCGCACCGAGTGGCTCTCGGTGCCCGGTAGCACTGGTGGAATTCCTTGCTCGACTGTTCTGTTGTACCACAGAGTCAGCCTATCCCATTGTTCTTCCTCATGCATCTGTTTTTCTGAAAATTGCAAAATCATAAATAGTTTTGCAACAAAACAGGGCCCCTTTGTGTCATAATGTTTGCTCGCCGAACAACAAGCATTACAAACACCACGACGAATCAGCTCACGATCACCCGAACACAAGATGAATCATGAGCTGATCCTAGTCACTCAAGCCGTGGTACCCTGCACAGCAATGCCCACAACCCTACAGACCCACTTCTATAGTTTCTCTTGTTCTAATTAGAATAGCCATTTTCACCCAAACTGACAGAAAAATTCGAGAAACTATATATATATATATTTTTTTTTTTTTAAATGAAGTGGGGGAGCATAATTTTATAAATATTTTGTAGGTACCTACTATCTGTTTCGAAAATCCTGGCCCCTCTACAAATCCTTGAATATCTCAATCAAGAAAAATCGCTTAAAAAAAGGAAAATCATCTTGTCAATCCTCACTTCGTTATGAATAAGTACAATATCATTTGATTGCGATGCGCCCATATGTTTTGATGCAAATTCGCAGTGAAGGTGAAAAAACGTGGTTGAAAGCCCCTTTTATAACTTAGTCAACTTTCGACCGTTCTATTTCGTGGCAAAATGCATGAACTTTTGGGCAAGAAATCGAGTAGTTAGCTTGAAGTTTTATTTATATGTGCGTTTTCGAAAAATTCAAAAATATTTATATCTTTGGTGTCGGCAGTAAATAAAAGCGAAGGATGCTAACTCAGCTTCTAATCAAGCTGAAAGGCTCTATTAAGGCTTAAAATTTTTCAAAAAAATCAAGAAATGCAACGGTAGGGTTTTTAATACAGTTAATTACATCAATAACACGCTATTGCATATTATTTTTTTCGACTTTTTTTTGGGACTGGAGGCACAAAAGAAGTGGATGATACTCTCAGCGGGTTCCAGGGTGTCGATATCCTGCTTGATCCTTCGCATTATAAAGTGACCTTTTTTTTCTTCAACTTTCGTACATCTGGTAGAATGTGCCGCGTGGGTCAACCGACTTTGACAATAGCGGACGGCAACCCCTTCAACGTATCGATTACAATTGTGGTCGACTACCGTAGAAAAAAAACAGAAAAAAATAATATGCAATAGCATGTTATTGATGTAATTAACAAATTTTAAGAACCCACCATTGAATTTGTTGATTTTTTTGAAAAATGTTGGCCTCAGTAGAACCTTCCAGCTTGATTAGAAGCTGAGTTAGCATCCTTCGCTTTTATTCACTGTCGACACCAAAGTTATAAATATTTTTGAATTTTTCGAAAACGCACTCATAAATAAAACTTCTAGGTAACTATTCGATTTTTTGCGAAAAAATGCATGCATTTTTCCACGAAATAGAATGGTCGAAAGTTGACCAAGTTATAAAAGGTGCTTTTAACCACGTTTTTTCACCTTCACTGCGAATTTGCATCGAAACTTATGGGCGCATCACAATCAAATGATATTGTACTTATTCATAATGAAACGAGGATTGACAAGGTGATTTTTCTTTTTTTAAGCGATTTTTCTTGATTGAGATATTCAATGATTTGTAGAGGGGCCAGGATTTTTGAAACAGATAGTAAGTCTATTTACATGTAAATGTGCTAGCCCATATATATGCGGACAATATGCACCCTCCCTTTCTTTCTCATTTTATTAACTATTATTTCATGTTTCTGAGCTTTTCACATTTAATTAAAATTCCATTATTTTTAAATCTACATATCAATATTCATGTATATACATATAATCCCCCTTCTGCTCACCCCGTATATGTATACATAAATTCTTCATTTCACACCCTCGGCGATATTTTACACACCAGTCATATATCCTGGACCAGTCTTTGGACAAATACGCATGATGTCGCCTTCTAGTTTCAGAACTGTCTCCTCGCCCTGGTGCACCGTTTTAAGTCGGAAGGATTCAGTTAGATACTCCCAGACAACCATCAATGGATCCACTGTTGATATACAGCATAATTAGGATTTTGGCTAAATTTTAATTAATTCCTAAATTTTAATTTTAATTTTTATGACTGCAGTGTAATTAAAATTTTCCATATTTTCAAAAGATCTTTCTCCATTTTTACATTAATAAAATTTTTCAAAGGGCCTAGCCGGTTAAGCATGTAAAATCTGCCCCCGCACGTATCAAGTTCAAATTTACGTCATAGTTTCATGCCCATGTGAAGTATAATTTGGCCGAATGATAACCTTAAAATTGCATTTTTGAGTGACTTATAGAGGGGGAAAGAAAATTCAAAAAAGTGATTTTTCTCGAAAACGACTCAACCGATTTTGATGAAGAAAATATATGTTACATACATCAATGACAGTAACGCAAAAAAAAAATATGAAAAAATTTTGATAAAAAATATGACAAAAAAAAAATTTTTGAATTTTTCAAAAAGTTTTTTTTATGTGATATTTTGGAGATACACCTACAATTTTTTCTCAAAAATATCTTCATATTATCAGCTTTAACATATATTTTTGCTGAATTTTTCGTGGAGGTAT
>CAKNXH010055739.1:0-13289 GCA_932178445.1 Andricus quercusramuli
TATATATATATATATATATATATATATATGTATGTATAGACTGTACACGGAGAAAATTTGTTCATTAAAATTTACCCAATTAGTTAGGTAAATGGAGGACATTACTGCATTTAGATAAAGTTTACAATTATTTTAGGATTTAATACAAAACAGAACTATAAATAATACAAAAGAGTTATGTAAAATCTCAAGTCCAAAAGTGAAAATTCTGATATGTAATAATTGATATAAGGGTTGTATTATTTGAATACCAGTATATTATAAAATAACGCGAAGTATTGTAAATTTTTATCAAATGAATGATATAAAGTTTACTTTTGTGTGATATTAAAGATTCACTTAGAAGAAAGTATAGATTACACAATTTTTAAAGAGATTTTCACTTTCATTAGGAGAGGAATTACACAACAGTGAGGTAAAATGAGAGTCGCTAGGTACGTCAACATTCTCAGGGCTGAAGTTTAAAGCCAATTCCCCCGTAGACACTTTAACATTTTTAAGTTTCGGTTTATATTGTAGAATTTGAGTAAATATTCAAATATAAAGATTATCCAGTTCTCTCAGTAGATAATACTCATTAAGTCACTAAATAAAAGTAGAATGTATTTAAAAATTGACGTATAAAGATGCGGGTGATGAAAAAACATCGAACGACACTGGACAACTGATTTCGAACTTCGAGGCGGGAGATCCCCGAAGACTAATGTTTAAAAACAAGTTGAATTTCTAACAAAATAAGTGAATTTTCAACTTGAAAAGATCAATTTTCTAGTAAAAATGAAGTAGCTACCTTTTTCGTTGTAAAAATTATTTTTTACAACAACAAAAGAACATATTTTCATTAAAATTTGTTCAATTTTCAACAAAGGAAATAAAGTTGCAACTAAAGTAGTGCATTTTCAAACAAAAACAAACAAAAAACAACATTCCACCAATCAGGTAAATTTCCAACCAAAATGATGAATTTTCGATGAAAAAAAGACAAATTTTCAACTAAAAAATAAATTTTAAACAAAGGATAGAATAGTTTAATTTTCAGAGAGAGAAATAAGTTTGTGAACAAATAAAATGAATTTTCAACAGAATAGTTAAATTTTCAACCGAAAAGACGTAATGACTATGAAAAAATCGAAAAATTGAGTATATTTAAATTTTTAGTTGGAAAAATTAATTTTTAAAATTTTATCTAAAAAAGTTAATTTTTAATATAAAAAATAATTTGCTACTGTAGAAATGAAAATTTTAAACAAGGAGATTAATTTTCTACCACAAAAGAATAATTCTTAAGAAAATATATGAATTTTCCATCAACATTTTTCATTTTTGATGGAATTTTCAACTCAATAGTTGCCTCTTCAACCAAAAAGGTCGAAAATTACCAGAAAATAAATAAATTTTCAACTAAATGGATGAATTTGCAACTAAAAACATACATTTTTAACAAAGTATAGAATAGCTTAATTTTTAGTTAGAGAAATAAGTTTTTAAGCAAATAAAATAAATTTTCAACTGAACAACTGAATTTTTTTACCAAAAGATTAAATTTGAATGTAAAAGAATCTCGATAAGAAATTTAGTTAAATTTTTTGTTTAAAAAATTAATTTTCAATAAGAAAAAAATTTTTTCCACCAAAGAAATTAAATAAAATACGTGAATTTTAACTAAAAAGTTTAATTTTCTACAAAAAAAGACAAACTTTCAACAAAATAGATAAATCATTAACTGAAAAAGCTAAATATTCAACAAAAAATATATTAGTTAAATTTTCAGACAGAGAAATAAGTTTTTGAGCAAATAATCTCTACCAAAAAGATCAAATTTCTATAGAAAAATTTCAAAACAAAATCGAGTTGACTTTTTAGTTGAAAAAAAATTAATATCAATAAAAAAAAAACTAATTTTCCACCAAAAGAAAGAATTGTAAGTAAGTGGAAAAAGTTGTCATTCATATTGAATTCACTGGAGGAATTTCCTCGCTATAATAAGGAAACTTCTGTAAATCATGTACATTGTACAACGTTCTCAAATAATATAAGATTTTCTGTAAAATCTATTAAAAAATGTTGGAAAATGAACCGAGTTCTTTTTCTAAAGAAAGGGTAATTAGTGCGCGCATAGCACGCATAATGTTCTATTATTTTTAAAAAGCAGACCATGCAAAAGTTTAAAGTATTGAAAATTAAATAATTTAAAGTTTCAAGGTTAGAAAATATCAAATAAAAAATTATTCAATGTTTTTATTCACTTCCTACAAATTTATAAGCCCCTTGATTAATAAAATGTTACAATAACAAATTTCGATCAAACGGGGACCAGATATTTTTTTGTACGGCCCTGACGTACTTGTACTTTAACTTTATAGCCGAGATTTTTTTCTCGATATTCTAACTGTTAGGTTAGCCGTGAGGTTTAGTTATTAGCCATAGAACGCGTTAACCGTAGCTTAGGACCTTAGGTGGTTCGAAACCCGTCACAGCGTTTTCGATTTTTAATAGCGTTAATATCGTTAGAGGCGTGCGACTATATCGTATGTAATGTATCGTAATTTAATGTAATTGTTTAAGTTAAATTGTGTATATGTACCAGCAATATACTTATGAATTGTATGATATGTATAAGCATGTGTTTGTTAGTAGTGGATGACCTTCCACAGAATCAGTTTGTAGCAAGAATGTTTTTTTTTGCTGGCGCACGAAATTTTACATGACTGGGATGTAGAATTCACATATTTAGAGAGGTAGACTTTGTTTTCTAGGATTGAAACTGTACCTAACAGTTCGACTCATTTTACCTAACTGGTAGGTAATCGACATCTCATTTTACCCAACTATCAGGTAATCTCTAATATCTTGTTGTATTATTTCTTACTGAATCGCGAATTAAATTTTAATGAATTTATATTAATAATTCATATTTTCACATCAAATATTACCCTATTTCATTTTACATGACTGAAAGTGAAATTTTAATATAATGCCTTAATGTCCTCCGTTTACCGAACTAAGTTATGCAAAATTTAACACACAAATTTTCTCCGTGTACGTTGTCACCTCCGTGTAGTTGACTCTACGTTCTCGCCTCCGCTATTTTCCGTGAAAATATTTGAAACTTATATGCATATATACGTTGAGGGGGGCCTTCTGATCAAGTTTCTCAAAAGAGGGGTAACAATTTCTCATTTTGAAATTTATATATATTTGTGATACTGGGTGTACGAAGTGACCTCCTCTATATATAAGGAAGTGCGTTAAATGCTATACGTTCTTACCTCAAGCGGTGTTGCCACGTCTGGGAGTTAGGATTCTTACCTGGCGTCCATGTCTATCAGGTAATCTGACAATTAAGTCATAATCAGAGAATTAAGCTAATTCGAAATATCATTGGTTTAGAAGAAACTGTTTAAAAAAATGTTATTTATTATAATATATCGCTTCAGAGATCTCTCGAAAATTCGTTTTTGGCGCTAATTATGATTTGATTGCGGTTTTTTGAATGCAGATTGCTTTTGATACATGAAATTCTACTTTATACTGACAATTAGATGTTTAAATAAATTGTTCAAACAATTTACTATTGTTTTTAGAAATTTTCTCTTAGAATAGAGGTAGAATGTCGCGTTTTTTTTTAAATTGCACTTTTTGTGCAATTTTCAATGATAGCGAGTTAATAAATCATTTATGGTAATAAAAAAAAATTGTTTAACATATTTGTTACTATTTTTAAAGACATACTCGTTCAATAATGCTAGGAATTGCCGTTTTTTTTTTGTTTGCAACTTTTTGTCCACTTTTCACTTGAAATGAGTTAATATTTATTTTAATTCAGGAAAAGAATTGTTTAAACAAACCACTATTGTTATTAGCTATCTTCTCTTAGATGAGTGCTAGAAAGTTGCGGTTTTTTGTAAAAATTTCGATTTTTTGTCAATTTTCTGATTCAGTCAAGTGATTTTTATTCAAGATAAGAAAAATAATTGTTCGAACAATGTATTATTATTGTTAATGATATTCTCTTTGCTCGATGGTAGAAAGGTGCTGTTTTTTTTGAAATTTTTAACTATTTGTCTATTTTTCACCTGTAGTGACCTGATAATTGTTTGAGTTGAGCAAAAATAATTCTACGAACAAATTATTGTTGTTTAGAACTTTCTTCATCTATATTAATGCAAGATAGTTGCAGTTTTCTTCTGAAATTTTTAAATTTTTTGTCCACTTTGAACTTAGTGAGGTGGAAGAACTAGGTCATTAAATGACTTGTGAAAGTTTTGTTTTGCATTAAAACAAGAAGTTTATTGCAAAACGTAAAAGAAAAATTTGGAATTGAAAATATTTTAATATTAGCCCCGGAAGGGGGAGAGGTGGGGGGGGGGGTCCTTCCTCGGAGATAATACATCTCGACGGTGACAATATATAATCGAGGGAAGTCAAAATTTTTTCAATTTTCGAATTCTCATACACATCGCCCGGAAATTTGTTTGAATCCACACAAAAAAATCAATTTTTTCGGTTTAGAAAAAAATGATATTCAGAGGTGTCGCAAGCCCATGAAGTTTAACACCTATTTCTCATTAGGAAAAAAGACCTTCTTGTACATTTTATTCATAATCGTCAATATTAGCTGAATCGAGTTGAAACTCAAAACTTCTTTTCACAAATGGCCATAGAATACAAGTCAAATATATCAATTATCAAATATGACCCCCCTAAGTCTGTTTTATACGGTCCCAAAAAAACCCATATGTGAAAAAATGGGTTTTGCGAGTTCTTAGCGCTAATTATGATTTTTTGGGGGTTTTCAACAATGCTAGAAAATTGTACTTTGTTTTCAATTTTTCACTTTTTGTTCAATTTTCAACTAAAGCCAGTTGAATAATAAGATAAGTGCTGAAAAGTTGCGGTTTCTTCTGAACCCTTAACATTTTTGTCCACTTTTCACTTAGTGGGGTAATGATTAATGCAAGTTAACAAACATGCTTATTTATACAATGTATTATTGTTCATGTCTATCTTCTCTTGGAGTAATGCTAGAAAGTTTCTTTCTTTTTGTAATCTTGATTTTGCTTTGACTTTTCAGTTATGAACAAATAACAAGTGAACCTCAACAAAAATAATATTTGAAATTATATTTTACTTTCTCAAGTGAATTATTTTTGCTCTTTTCGCAATGTTTGAAAAAAGTAATCACAAAAAAGCTATCTCACACAAGAGAGACAGACAGGAATGAAATAATTAGGGGAAGGTGGGAGGACTAGGTCTGAAAATGACTAGTAAAAATTGTGTTTTCAATTACAACAAGAAGTTCATTGCAGAGCGTAGAAGAAAAATTTGGAATTGAACATATTTTGATATCAGCCCCCCCCCCCCCCCCCAAGCAAAATAGACTCACGAAAAAAAAGATATTGTTCAAAATATGTTTTTCTCTCATGTTTATATAGTATTTGTTCATAACTATCAAGGCAAAGCAAAGTTAACCATATAAGTGTTAAAAACCGGAACTTTTTAACACTTATCTGAGAGACGATAGTTTTCAAAAATAATAAATTGTTTAAACAACTATTTTTATTAACTTGCATTAATCATCATATCACTAAGGGAAGGATGGCAAAAAGTTAAAAATTTCAGGAAAAAAGCGCAACTATCTGATATTAATATATATGACATCAATATAGTTTTCAAACTAGAATGAAAAGATCTATCAGAGTCAAAAAGAAAATGTAAAATTCCTATGTTGTTTTAGATACTGCACATTTCAATTTTTGTCTCTCGATAAATTCTGATAAAGGGCATCACAGGTTTTGAAAGTTCAAATACTCCCATCTTTAAAATAAAATTTTCGTTAAATTTTGTGAAATACGTGTCGTCTAAAATCCTTTGAAAATAAAAAACATATTTCTTGCGAAAATGATTCTGTGACTTGAGCATGCACAGCCTGCCCGACTGGAAATGAATTCATTTAACTAAAATAATAATAATACAATATTAGATGAATATTAAAAATATTGAATTAGTTTCACTATCAAATCTTTTAAAATTACAAAATTTCATATTATAAGCCTTGATAGTAAGTTTTAAATGTAATGATTTCATATTTCAATATGCTGAGTTGTTTGGTTTCAATGACAAAGAAAAATATTTTCTTTTTGAATTCGTATAATTGTAATAAAACAACTTAAAATTAAATATTGAACACTTGAAATTCATCTCAAAGAAAAACAGAATTTCAAAATTAGAAGCCTTGAATAGTGCAATTTGAAAAATTGGAAGCATAGCGATTTTCACGAATGAATCATTTCGAATATATTTGATTGGAAGATTCAAAGAATGAATAAAGATTCTGAATGACTGGTTACAATTTAAATGATTTATATTCAAAAAGTTAAAAATTATGGTTTGCTTAAAATCCAAACAGATAAAAATTGTTTGATATGAAATTGAGACCTCAGTAATTGAATACATTTTTGCAATCCTGACTGGTTAACATTCTAGGGTTCTAAATTTTCATGTTTAACGCTGAACTTTCCATTCTTCTCTTTCAGAAGTATAATTTTGCAATTAAAATTGAAATTATGAAATTGAGAAAAGTACAATTGTCAATTGGAAAAATGTTAATTTTCAGACGATTTTAATTAACTTAAAATAATTTAAAATTTAGAGGGGAAGTGTATGAAAACGTTTTAATATCGCAATTCTAGGTATTTAAAAATTGTTCCAGTTCTTGATGAAGTTGAGATTTGCTTAATTTTCAACACTTCGTTATTTCTTTGGGTACTTGAAAACTTTCCAGTGACAAAAATGCACTAGGAAAAAAAATCGCCAAGACCAAGGAATCGAAATTGTAAATAAAGCAAATTTAAAAATTTTTGATTCCCGTATTCAATGAACTAATCTCCATAACTTGTGGATTGAACATTTTTCTAAGCACGTGTAAGCTTTTTATATGTAAAAATATTGTATTTAGGCTTAGACATGAACTAGAAAAAAAAATGCACAAGACCCACTAGTCGCAATTAGAATTACAGTAATTTATTTATTTTGTTTAATTCCTGGGCCTTGTCGATTTTTTTCTAGAGTATTTCTATGCTGGAAAATTCCAGATATGCTCAAGGAAATCATAAAATCATGAGTGAAGACTGTATTCTATCAAAGAACGAATTTGAAATTTTGGAAAATCACTGTAATTGTAATTTCGACTCTTGGGTCTTGCGCGTTTTTTTCTAGTGTATTTCTGAGTCTAAAAATTCCAAACATACAACAAAATTCTGAAATCACGAGAGAAAAAATGTATCATGTCAAATACCGAATTCCAAAATTTGAAAAATGACTGTAAATCTCATTTCGACTCATAGGTCTCGTGGATTTTTTTCTAGTGTATTTCTATATTTAAAAAGTCCACACCTGCTCGGCAAAATCTTTAAACTACAAGTTAGAAAGATAATTTCACTAAATATAAAACACAACATTTTAAACATTGGCTGTGTTTCCAATTTTGACTCCTGAGCTTTTAGGCCAGTGGGATGAGAAATAAAAATTGAGTCAATTTACGAAAATTCCGAAGGTCATGAAAAAAATGGTACAGTTGTTTTTTTATATGTTAAACATGATCGGGTCGGCAATTTGTTTCTAAAAATTATTTTGCAAAATTTTTCCTCCATTGCTTCACGAAAATTTAGAACATTTTGCAAACTTTAGGGAGTAACTATAAGCTCAGTCTCTTTGCTTGGCTGGCAACAATATTGAAATTGCAATTAAACAAATTAGTTACTTTTGTAAACTAGCGAAAAATTACAAACGATTCGCAAATCGTACTAAGTGATAAATAACTTTTTACCAACGTCATATTACATTTGCAAACTGTTTACAACTTGGCAACATTACTAATTATAAACAAATTATTATTTTGTTCATCACTCCCCAGCGAAAATAACGAAGGTTTTGCAATTCGACTCATAAAATGCCTGCAAGAATAGGAAATGTTGAGTTTTGGAGAGCAAATGTTGGAAATGTCGGAATCTAAAAAATGTTAAATTTGCAAAACGTTGCACGGCCGATAGCAATATTGAAATTGCAATTAAACAAGTTAAGTACTTTGTTAAACTAGCCGAAAAATACAAACCTTCCAGGTCCGGAAGCTGGAATTACAGCATTGGCATATCGATATGGGCGTTATGTCATAATTGAGTGCTTATTTTGTGCTAATTTATGCTGAAGAAAAAAATGTCTGTGCCTGGTAACTTTGATAAAAAACAGGTAGTAATGCTAGTTTAGCTGAAGCCACAACTCCGGTATGCGAAACTCGGAAACTATTAGTGGTATCAAATTCACCTTTGCGCAGGAATTTAGTGCTAATTATGAGTGCTCTGGATTCGTGCTATGCAGAAAATTCGGGCACTTTTTTCACCAAAAATGTGTAGCAATGCTTGTTTCAGATGACTCTTATATGAGAAACTCGGGAACTATTAGTGTTATCAAATTCTACTTGGCGCAGGAATTTCGTGCTTATTTAGTGCTTATATATGCCGCAAAAACTAAATTTTGTGCCTGGTAATTTTAGTTAAAAACCTGTAGTTGGAGTACTTGGAAAACTTGAAGTACGTATTAGTCGTCTTGAAATAATAATAAACGTAAAATAATTTTCATCGAAGTTCTAGATATCACTTGTGAGTCCTTTGAAAACACAGAATCGCACATGGGGATTATTCAATTGAACGATGTCACAATCCTTTATCTTGAAAGAAATTTAAAAAAGAGAGAACTCATGGAGTAACAAGATTTTTTTCATCATTAATGGATGGGACATTCCAGTATTTTTTCCTTAGAATGCGTACCTGAAGGCAAAAATGTTGTATCTTCTCGCGTTTTGCATGAAAAAAGGTTTGAAAAGCGAAAATGACCTGATTTTTTTACGTTCTTGCACGTACGGAATATAATTTGTTTGTTTTTATGTGATATTTGAAGATTAAACATTAAATCTTGAACATTTCCAAAAATATTGCTATTACGGAAAAAATAATGTCAGTTTCAGAATCAATGCCAAAAAATACATAAATAAATGCCACAAAATTTGAATAAATACGAAGTTTATAAGTTTTTGTGACATAGTTTAATACAATGCAAATTATTAATAATAAAATTATGTTTCTAAATCTGCCCGCTGCATGGGCGCGCTTCTTTTAGGTCTCGCGCTTTGCGTTCAATCTTTGTTCTTCCGCCGCGGTCGTGCATAAACCGTTAAAAATTATAGATCAAACCATTAGGATCTGTAATTTGGTGATTGCGCCCGGGACTTATGTTTTAGGTGAAAGTGTTTGCCGTTAAGCATTTCACTTTACCAAGCTTGTGCCGTTTTTCCATGAATTCAAATTTGTGATTTTTAATGTAATTTTTTGCCATTAAAACGCAAATTACGTGCCTTATCAAAAAATTATTAGAGCAAATTCCTAGATATTATTTAGGCAAACAATTTAGCATTAAACATTTTATTTGAGTTTGTGTCGTTATTCAAAACATCAAAATCTTTATCTTTGATATTATTTTTGACAATCAAAATAACACCAAATGGTCTGAGGACAATTTGTAGACCTTTCTGAAATAAACAATTTTGATTCTTAACATTTTCTCGTATCTCGTATAGGTTTGCTGGAAAATGGAATTGCATATTTCTGTTTTATTATAGATTCTAATGAATGAATAAATTACAAGATTTTATTTATTTGTTGATTAATTTTTTTATTGTTGAAATAAATTTGTTTATCTGAACAATCTTATTTCCACATAATATCGTGAATTACGGATATTTTATGAATGCCATGGTCTATTTAATAAACTTAGAGAGTGCATATTTTTATTTCAATTATTTGTTCACTGCTCAAAAAATTTATTTTTTTGTGAATCTAACTTTTTAACGCAAAAGCTAGAAAATTAGTAAATTGAAAAGAATGAAGTTGTTTCAAACGTTTCGGCACACAATGGTAGCATTTCTGAAAAATTGTTCTGTCATTGTTTAAACAATAAATACTTGTTCACACGAGGTATTTTGTTATAATCGCGAATTATTGGCATTTCTGAATGCTTTGGCCTAATTAATAATTCTGAACATCTACCTCTGAATATACTTGTTATTTTTATTTACTCTTATTTACAAATGTACAGCAATGGGTGCTGACATGTTATTAGTAATGTCATATCATCCAGTAAATGCTATTAATTTGCGATATTAAAAGATAATCATTCTTTAAACCAGTAAAAATTGTTTGAACAATTAGCTGTAGGTTAAAAAATCCAAGAAGTAAGCGAAAGTAATTAAATTGTTTGAAAACAAATTGAAAATTGTAATCATGTTCAGATTACCTTACAAAAATTATTTTTAGAAATATTGACTTCAAAAAAATGTTCACACAATTCTTGAATTGTTCAGCTAAATTCAGGGTCGTCAAAATTATATATAATGGAATGAATCGTAGTATGTGTGCCACATTGCGTTATCCAAAAAAAAAAAATTAAATCCGTTACAAACTGTATGGAACCCTTCAACTGTAAGAGAAAATCCTCTTGCAACATATTGAGAACTTAATCTGGCGAATAAAAAAAATATATCAGTTTGTTTAATATTATCAATTTTGCTTAGTAGTAAACAGTTTGCAAATCTTATATGATGTTAGTACTAAGTTAATTATCACTCAGTACGATTAGGGAAATGTTTCTAGTTTTTAGCTCGTTTAACAATGTACGTGATTTGGTCGTGCAACGTTTTGCAAATTTAATATTAGTTAGATTTTGACATTTTCAACATTTGCCACTCAAAAACGCAACATTTGCAATTTCCGCTGAAATCTTAGGAGTCGAATTGGAAAAAATGCAACATTAATTCTTTAAAAACGATAATTTGCGTTATGCATACAGTTTTCCAAATCATATAATAGTCTCTTTTAAATGGAAAGAAGTAGCAACGACTGGGAAGTGATAAGCAAAATAATAATTTGTTTATAATTAATAACGTTTCCAATTTGTAAACAGTTTGCAAATGCAATATGACATTGGTAATAAGTTGTTTATCACTGAGTATACGATTTGCAAAATGTTTGTAATTTTTCGCTAGTTCATAAAAGTAACTAATTTGTTTGATTGCAATTTTATTATTATTGCCGACTGAGCAACGTGTTGCAATTCTGATAATTTTCAGATCACGAAATTTCTAACATTTGCTGCCCAAAAACGCAACCTTCGCAATTTTCGATGAAATTTTAGGAGTCGAATTGCAAAGATGTAACAACTTGAAGAACGATAATTTGCGTTATGTATTTAGTTTTGCAAATCATACAATAGTCTCTTCTCAATGGATAAAAGCAGAAACAACATTCTGCAAAACCTTCGGTATTTTCGCTCAGGGGTGATTAACAAAATATTAATTTGTTTATAATTAATAATGTTGCCGCATCACGACGTTTGGCAAATTTGATACAGGATAGAGACTGCGTTTATAATTACCCACTTAAGTTTGCAAAATGTTTTGCATGTTCGTGGAGGAATAGGCGGAAAATTTTGCAATTTAATTTTTTTAAATAAATTGCCAACCCAATCACATTTTGAAAATTTTTAGATTATGTTCAACATATGAGAAAACAATATACAATTTTTTTTTAAGATCTTCGGAATTTTTGTTAATTGAATAGCTATTTGCACTCGTCTATTTGGCTACTTTCTTCTAATACATTTTTGTCACTGGAAAATTCAAAAATACCCCGAAAAATTCTTTTCCCATTTTGAACCCCGTTAAAAAATCTTCTGAAAACTGAGGTGAATTAGTTAGGAATTATTTCTCAGAAAAATGATTGTCAATTGATTCTAAATTAATTATACTTTTTCAGGATCTCAATACGCTACTTTTCACGACATTGAAGTTTGCCACAGATATGGACTTGAAACTTATGTAAAATCTCACATTATTCTTACTCTTGAGTTGAACGTATTTTTTATTTGCTTTTTCAACTTCATTTTTATGCCAAATATTGGACGATTGTCCAGTTATTCTGATTTTAAAGGCCTCAACTTATAATTTGTTCTATTTTGAATACATTCTTAAATTGATTATGGGGAAAAATATTTTAAAAAACAAAGCCTTAGAGAAAAATTTCAATTCCAATGTAAAGAGTGACCAGGTAATTTTAAAAGCTTATACTTTGGAAAAATCTTCATTTCAGGTCTTTATTTGTGAGCGTACATTTCCATTTCAAAGAATTTGAAAATGCAGTACTCAATAATCAATGAATAATTAATAATTGAAGGCGTTTAGAATTGAAATTTTTGATTGGAAAAGTTTTCAGGGTGGCCTCCATTTTTATAGTTTCTGTCTTCTGGCTTTCTCTCGTTTCTCCGGCTTACTAGAGTTATGTTCTGGTTTGGAAAACATATGCTCCCTTTGTGTAATCCAAACTTTTTTACATATGAAGAAATACAGTTGTCGATGAGCATCAGCAAACTTTGTGCAAGAAATCTATTGGCTTTTAACAATATAATAAGTACAATCAGAAAATTGTTGTGTCATGAAGGAAAATACAGAGATATCTTTTGTCATATAATAGCTGTAACATTTATAATATTTCAAGTACATTTAAATCGTTTATAAATTTATAATTTTTAAATTGATGATGATACTTTTCAAAATTCAACCAATGTAACTTGAAATTGCAAACTCAAAGTTTATGAAAGATAAATATTTAACATTCATAGTTTAAAATAAAAACTCAGTGCTCAAAAATTGTAAAGATTCAGGATTGACCAATTTTTTTTTAACAGATATCAATTTCAGTTATTTTCGTCTATCTATTTTGATTTTACACAATACAATTTTTAATTCTTCAACTTCAAATCGTTTGATATTGAACATTTTCTTTAGAACTATTATTTATTTTAGAAGTTTTCCAAGAGAATATTTTTCAAATTGAAATTATTAATTTGTCTGAATCTCAATAAAAAATCGGACAATTTTGGATTACATTGAAAATAATTCTCTCTAGACAAAAAATAATGTGAAACATAAATGCTATAATATGATGCCAATGTTTGAAATTGCCTGATTTTAATCTTCTTAATTTGAAATTTCTTATATTTAATCTGAATTTATTCCATTTAAATCTGCCTATCAAGGCTCTAATGAGAAATTCTGAAATGTTTAGTAGCAAAATTGTCATGAAATTTTTAATATTTGAATTGGCATCTACTTCACTGTGAAATTTGACATTCCAAACCTCCAAAAACTAAGAAATTTCAAACCAAAGATTTTCGAATTAAAA
>CAKNXH010055739.1:23289-51621 GCA_932178445.1 Andricus quercusramuli
TTTTAATTCGAAAATCTTTGGTTTGAAATTTCTTAGTTTTTGGAGGTACTAAAGATTTCAGAATTTCTCATTAGAGCCTTGATAGGCAGATTTAAATGGAATAAATTCAGATTAAATATAAGAAATTTCAAATTAAGAAGATTAAAATCAGGCAATTTCAAACATTGGCATCATATTATAGCATTTATGTTTCACATTATTTTTTGTCTAGAGAGAATTATTTTCAATGTAATCCAAAATTGTCCGATTTTTTATTGAGATTCAGACAAATTAATAGTTTCAATTTGAAAAATATTCTCTTGGAAAACTTCTAAAATAAATAATAGTTCTAAAGAAAATGTTCAATATCAAACGATTTGAAGTTGAAGAATTAAAAATTTTATTGTGTAAAATCAAAATAGATAGACGAAAATAACTGAAATTGATATCTGTTAAAAAAAAAATTGGTCAATCCTGAATCTTTACAATTTTTGAGCACTGAGTTTTTATTTTAAACTATGAATGTTAAATATTTATCTTTCATAAACTTTGAGTTTGCAATTCCAAGTTACATTGGTTGAATTTTGAAAAGTATCATCACCAATTTAAAAATTATAAATTTATAAACGATTTAAATGTACTTGAAATATTATAAATGTTACAGCTATTATATGACAAAAGATATCTCTGTATTTCGCCGGGAGCGGGTGCTAATCTGAAAAATTGCACCCCCTCCCACCGAAATTGCGGGAAAATTTCAGCCGTAACCACGTCTCACGACCGTGAGATAGGCGGTTACAGTCTGCGATGAATTCAATACGATGATCCGGCCAAAGTCTCGTGCACCCTGAGGACACGGAGAGACCCAAGGACGACCGCCTTCTGCATTCTCCCCGCAAGTGTCTCAGCTTTTTGTTGACACACAGGGATGCTTCTCAGGCTATTAACCAGTGAAACTGTGGCACCTTCAAGAGCGCCGATGATTAGGGCGATTAGCTTGACAGAATATTCGGGGTAAAACTTTCGCAACTCCCTTATAAGATCTTTATACCTCTCTTTCTTTTCTTTCTCATTGGCTGTGACGTTTTTGTCAGCTGAAAATTCGAAAACGAACGTGGTTCGTTTCTCGAAGTCAAGGAGAAGTATGTCAGGCCTCGAGTGCGCAACAGAAACAATTGTCGAGAATATGAACTTCCAGTATATACGGCACCTCTCATTTTCGACAATTGACTCTATTTCCCTAGGAGCGTTTAGCGGAGCGGTATTTGTGCTAATTCCGTAAGAGTGACAGAGATGGTAATAAAGCACTCTTAGGGCCGCATTGTGCCTTTGGATGTAGGTCGTTCCCGCATGAGTTGGACAACTAGATAGTATGTGTCCTAGGTGCTCAGGGTGTGCATGACACGCTCTGCAGCTATGATCGGGAATATCTTGGCTCAAAATGTGGCGACGGTATGCTAGAGTGGAAATGACACCGTCTTGACATGCCAAAATGAAACCCTCCGTGCCCGACTTCAATCCGGATGATTTAAGGAAAGCATACGTTAGCTGATACGACATCGACTGATCATCAACATTTCTGTGGAAGATGCCGTGCATCTTCTTGTCGAGGAGCTCTTCGCGGAAGTTTTTCTTCTGTGCTTTCTTGATCCGGGCCTTCAGGAGTGAGTACTCGAGATGGATAAGATTTGATGCATTTTGCTCACCCCCGGTATTTAAGTCAAGGCCGAGTGTCTCAGCAGCCTCCTCCGCTGCTTTGTACAAAAACGCCCCTTTGCCCGCTTCTTCATGTTTCCTGACCATTTTAAGAAGGGGGTTTTGTCCATTTGCAACTATATGTGCTGTACCCAGAATAATCCTGTTGTGAAGACGTTGAAGATTCAATATTCCGCGACCACCCAGGCGGCGTGAGATGTAAAGTCGCGGAACAGAAGACTTAAAGTGCATGCTTTTGTTCATGTGCAAAACCTTACGCGTCCCGATATCAAGGGATCTGAGCTCGTCCTTCGTCCATGGAACCACTCCAAATGAATAGAGTACTACCGGGACGGCAAGCATGTTCGTTGCAGATACTTTGTTCTTAGCCGACATTTCGGAAGACCGAATCTGCCGGATGAGACGTTGGTATCTGCTTCGGAGAGTATCCTTTATAGATGTCACGTCCTGAATGCGGCTCTGTGGCACGCCCAAGTATGTATAGGTCTCTCCAGCGCTAAGGTGTCGTATAGCGCTTCTGTCGACGAGCTCAGGGTCTTCGGGGGTGCCATTAAGTTTTCCTTTCTTCAAATGAACCATGGCGCATTTCTCTAAACCGAACTCCATTCCAATCTCTTGAGTGTACCCTTTGACAATTTTCAGAGCTTGATGTAGTTTCTCTTTATTTCTAGCATAGTTCTTGAGATCGTCCATGTAAAATACATGAGTGACCTTATGCTTTCGATCTCGAGGTTTGCTACAGAGGTACCCTTCGGAATGGCGAAGTGCGAGAAACAGTGGCAATAATGTGAGGCAAAAGAGAAGAGGGCTCATGGAGTCGCCCTGAAACACACCTCTCTGAAAGGTGACACTGTTAGTGATCACACGATGTTTTCCAGATGAGATAGTAAATATGGCTTTCCAAAGCGGCATTAATCTCTCTATGCACCTCACGATGTGTGGATGAACCTTTAAGCTTTCCAACAGGCAGATGATAAGTCTATGGGAGGTTGAATCGAAAGCTTTCCGGTAATCAATCCAGGCCATCGATAGGAATCGTTGATAGGATGCTGCGTCTTTACAAACACATCTATCGATGAGCAGGTTCTCCCGACATCCTGCTACGCCTTTCTTTGAGCCGCGTTGTTCATACATCTCTCGCCACACAGGTCCAATTGTTCGGCAGCAGCACTGTGCGCCCTTCCACCAACCACTCCGGAATAGGCTCTTCCGACTTTAAATATAAGGTGAAAATTCACGTCAGATGCTGGTGGGTTGAGGGAAACTTCTTCCACCAGAAGGTCTTGATACCATCTGGACCGGGAGCGGAATAGTTCTTCATGCCTCTCAATACGTTTTTAACCTCCTCGATAGTGATAGGTGGGCATTCCACCTCAGCTGTTATGAGGGCATTGCACAGCTCCTTGAAGCTATTTATGTTCTTTGAGTCTTCTTGAAAGTTGATGTTGGACCTCGTAGACTTCTCTCTATAATGCTTAGACCTCCTCTGGTTTGGGCGGATGGTCGACAGTAACTAGAGGGTCTTGGAAGAGTCGAGATGGGTCAGACAAAAACTGTTGATTTTCTCTGACCCACCTCTCCCTACGCTCTAGACTTCTCTTAGCGTTAGATAGTACTCGTATTCTGTCAACAATATGCTGCCTGATGGTCAGTAGCTTTGACTTGTTGATTGTGTGATGATGGATCCGCAGTTCGCGCGCAAACTTTCAAACCACGGCAGTGAAAGTCCTGCCGGATGTTATGTAGTCAATAACACACTGAATGCGGGACGCATACTGTCTTGCCCAGCCTATCTTTGGGTAGTCGGCATTGTTGTCCGACCCATTGTCGGGAGCCCTGTGCGTTCGATTGTTTTGAACCGCGCTTACTGCAACTATGTTTGGTGTTGTCATTGTTGTTCCCACGAGCAGCTTGGGAAAGGGTTCGTCCATCCTTGTAGAGCCCCGCGTGCAAGGATAAGGCTGATACTCTGAGAGGTCGCCTGGTATCTATATATACCACCCATCTCACGGTTGTGAGACGTGCCCATAGGTGTATTTTACCGCGGTTCTACTGGGGGCTATTGACATTTTTTAGATGGCATTTGCTCTTAGTGGTACCCTGCGGTGGTTGCTTAACTATTTTTTTTATATGCATTCCAATTTTAAACTTCTAAAAAGAGAGTTAGATATCTGCAATTATAATTTGCAATTATATTTTGACAAGATTACGATATCCGTGGCGTCAATGGTTTAATGCGGAATCCTACAACATTTTTTGCGAGAAATACGAATCAGAAAGTATTGAATCGATATCTCGAATAGTTTTCCAGGTATCAATTTGTTCACTTTTTTAAATTCTGCGACCAATTGCAGAGGTGCCTTCCCGCCCCCATGAGTCGTTGGAAAGGGGTAGTAGTGTCACCTTACATTATTTCTGGAGCCAGTCACAGAGGTGCCTTCCCGCCCTTCATAAGGCATTGGAAAATAGGTAGGCGTGTGACCTTACATTACCTTAGTCACCAGTCACAGTGGTGCCTTCCCGCCTCCTATGAGGGGTTGGAAAATAGGTAGGGGTGTGACCTTACATTACTTTAGTGACCAGTCACGGGGGTGCCTTCCCGCCTGCTATGAGGGGTTGGAAAAGGGGGAGGTGTGTGACCTCACATTATTTCTTTAACCAGTCACAGGGATGCCCCCCCCCCCCCCCCCGATAAGACATTGAAAAAGAGGTAGGTATGTGACCTTACAGAACTTCTGTGACCAGTCACAGGGGTTCCTTTCCGCCCCCAATGAGGCGTTGGAAAAGGGAAAGGTGTGTGACCTTACGTTATTTCTGTGACCAGTCGCAGAGATGCCTCTCCCCATGAGTCGTTGAAAAAGGGGTAGGGGATTGACCTTACATACTTTTGTGACCAGTCACAGGGGTGCTTTACCGCCCCCTTGAGGCATTGGAAAAGGGGCAGGGGGTGACCTTACATTACTTATGTGGCTAGACATAGGGGTGCCTTACTGCATCCCATGAGGTGTTGGAAAAAGGGTAGGGTTGTGACCTCACATTATTTCTGTGACCAGTCACAGGGATGCCTTCCCGCCCCCATGAGGCGTTCGAAAAGGGGTAGGGGCGAGATATGCATTATTCGATTATTCAATTTAACAGAAAAAATCGATATCTCGAAAACTATTCGAGATATTGATTTAAAGAATTCGGATTATTTTTTATCGTAAAAAATCCTATCGAAATACATATGGAGAAATAAGGTAATTTAGGTAATTTTAAAAATGTTACAATTTTTTAATTTAAATCCGTTCCAGCCACTGATGTATGTATACACTGAATACGAGATTGCCATATACCAGCTGCACGAAGGTTGAGGCAAGTTGAAAAGGGCTTTGCAATTTACTGCTGCTACCGGTCGCTCGGTGAACTAACTAAAAGGAGCGCGAAATGTCAAAAATGTAGTTCATGAAAAACAAAAGTAATTGCAGTAAAATCGCAATTGTTTGTTTCCAAAATATGCCTCTGCGGTTCAAACTAATTTTCAGACAAATCGTAGGCAATGCTCCCGGTGTTAAACGTTTTTTGGCTTGATAATTATTGTACCACCAGAAACTTTCTTCTTTGAAATGATCGGAACACAATGCATTACTCACGGTGGGTATCCAACCTTCCCGGCCGGTTCTGCAGCCCCAAAGGTAAAGCAGTTATGTTTACTTACCTGTGTAAAGTAGACTTTTCTTTCTTGTTGCATAATTTCCCACAAACTACACAATTGCCCATATTCCAAATTAAAATTACGAACCTCAAGTGTATTAATTAATATACTGCAGAAGAATAAACTTCTTTTCTCTTTTAATTAAACATTTTTTCGACTTTCTATGTGTTTATATATTCCGTTGTATATTACACCATTACGCATGACATGAACCGAAGTTCACCAGGCGATCGGGGGCAGCGCTAAATACAGAAGCCTGTAGGTATCTATAACTGGAACCTGAGTATCCATTTTAGTGCCGTTCGATTGGCAGGGTGTAGCGATATTTTCATACGATAATAGTCATAGAAAGGAATGATGTAAGCATTGATATGGAAGTACAATATGATATTGTAAACCAAATTTGTTTACAGGTGATGATGAACCCGATGATGAACCGGCGAGTTCGGTCACACGACTTTCGGTGGAAGGTAGGCCTATTAAATCTTCTTTTATCTGTTAAATGATTGAGAACATGAAATTTGTATGTGTGCAATTATACTGATCAACAAAGTGTGACCTATGTATTCATGCAATACGATGTGTCATTACCAAAGTATTTTTTCGGTTTGAATACGAATAAAATCTCCATTAGTTTAATTCCTAATAGCACGGAACGTTCCGCGGGCACCTAGATAACGTTCCAGCCACGTACCCGGAAATCCGGACGTGAAACCCGGAACCTCCCACTGGGACCTCCGGTGGACTCATCGTTATTGTTATTATTAACTATAAATATTACGTTAAACTGTAAGAGATAGGTAAAAAACGATGTCTCTTTATAATATGCATATCATGTTATAGTATAGTGTACGCGCTACTCAAAACTCTAAAATGACATCCATTTTTACCTATCTTTTACGGCTTACGATATATTTATTGTCGTAAATAACAATAAGGATAAGGTCCCCGCGAGACGTTTCTGGAACGTTCCAAAACGGCGGACATTGTATACTTTCCTGAAAATGTCCGTGTTCTTAGAGATACAGGGAGCAGAATAGGAATTATCCTAGTTTTTTGATTCACCATATTCCCATACTCATATTTGAATTTGAATTTATTGATAGAATAAGCCCAACAGCCAGAGGCCAATTACAGAGCTACAAAAGTGCATAGTATTACTTATATTTATAATAATATATAGTAGAAGTATACTAATAGCTAAATGAAGAGCTATAATAACATGTGTTATATACATACATACATTGCATACATACATACATTGCATGCATTATGGTGCTGAATTAGAAATAAATTCGCAAACTATATTGCAAAAAGTATGTACTGATACTGTAAAGAGATCTATATCCTCACGAGAACAGGATAACACTCTATTAAGGTATAACACATGGTATACATTTGTGATCGAGGATCTCAGCTGGAAGTTAAGTAGATTGGATCCCTAGATCTTGTTGATCGCGTAGGTGTATTGAAAGGAATAATTTTCAATAGTTCAGGACAGTCAATTATACCTCGAATTAATTTAAACAAGAATAGAATGCCGGCAAATGTCCGTCTGTCCTGAAGAGTCCAAACATTAAATCGTTTACAAAGAGTATTCAAATCAGACCCCGGAGGAGGGTAGATTCCAATTTTTTTCCAATTAAGGTATTTAAGAAATCTTTTGTGACACGCTTCTATAAGGTTGATATGCTTATGGAGATTAGAAGTCCAAACAACCGAGCAATATTCCAGCTTAGATCGTACCAAAGTTTGAAATAACGTAATCATTGTTGAAATGTTTTTAAATCTTTTACAGATTCTAAATAAAAAACCTAGTGATTTATTAGCGCTAGTAACAATATTTTCCATATGCACATCGAAGGAAAGATCTTGTGTAATTGTAACTCCAAGGTCAAGCATTGCAGACACTCTCTCGAGAACTACCCCTTGTATTGTGTATTGACAGTTAATTAGCTTATCTCTATTGCGAGAACGAGAAATAGTCATAATCCGGCACTTCTGAATATTAATTTCAAGTTTATTAGATGTGCACCAGTCAAAAAATCTATTAGTTTTATCTTGAAGGTACATACATGAAGTTACATCAGAGATAGGATAGGATAACTTAAGATCATCTGCATAAAAATGATGATAGCAATTGAGAAAAGCCGAAAGATCGTTCATATAGATAATGAATAGGAGTGGTCCAAGGTTAGATCCTTGCGGTACTCCAGAAATAGGGATAAATTCTGCAGAAGAGTGTCCACAATGCTGTACAAATGTGTGCCTTGAGGATAAATTGAAGTGTAATAGTCGAATCATATTATCTAGTAGATCAAGTATTTGTAGCTTACTTAATAATATGGCATGGTCCACTTTATCGAATGCTTTAGAGAGATCAGTGTAAATTACATCAACTTGATTATGTACAGTTAGTAATTGTCGAATATTTTGAGTAAAGCTCAGCAAGTTGGTAGCAGTAGATCGGCTAGGGATAAACCCATGCTGATTAAACGAGATCACATGAAAAGCCACCCGAGATATGAAATTGTAAATACATATTTCGAATATTTTAGAGAATCCACAAGAAACCGACATGGGTCTATAGTTGACAATAAGAGACTTGTCATCAAAATGTCACACAAAATTTTTAGTGGAGGAAGCAAAAATTCAGAACATTTTTTAATGAGAGATAATGGGATCAGATCAGAACCAGCTGTTTCTTTATTGGGGATCTTTTTTATGGCATTCCGAATTGGCCTTAAAGTTATATAGGTATCATTTAATCCTTCTAGTTGAGTTGTATAAATATGGCCAGGAAATAATAGTCTTTCAATAGGAACAGAATATTTGTCATTCCAATCAGGTTCTGGGAGATCAGATGGATTATAAACTTTCATAAAATTATCTGCAAAAGCATTTGCAATATGCATAGGATTAAGAAGCTCAACGTTGTTATATATCATGATCCCTGGAATACGCGTAATGCTCTTCTGTTTATTTAAATAAGACCAAAAGGAAGAAGGATTGGCAATAATCCCACTTTCTATATTACTGTTATACCGTTTAAATGAAGAGCTCAAATCAATATCTATTTTCTTCTTAAGAGTTTTATAAAGTTGTTGGTAATATGGATCCTTGGTTGCATTAATTTTAGATCTATACTTATCTTTTAAGCTAATGTTATCAACAATATCTTTTGTAAACCACGGAGGATGAGTGAATTTATTCCTACTAGTATTAATAAAGGTTGGTAATGACATACTTCAGACCAAAGAAAGGAGACTCGTTGTTTAATCCTTTATTCCAAATTGTACCAAATTTTCAGCCGACGTTTCGAAAACTGATGTTTTCCTCATCAGGACAATTTTTGTTGAAATTTTGAAGTATCCTCACATCTTAAGTTTTTCTAACTAGGTTTCTATTTCTCTTCCTTCGTCACTATATAAATAATTAAATAATTTGGAATTTAATTTATATCATCTGGGTAAAAAAAAATTTGCTTTGAGGTTAAAAAATTTGTAATTGAAATATTTACCTTCATTTGATAGTTAAAATCTTGTTTCCATGTTATTAATGTCCGTTAAAAGGTTTAGTCATCTAAATTTTAAAATTCTAATCTAATAATTTCCTCAATTTCATTGTAAATAAAAACAGAAACATAACGAACGTTATGCTCCATTTTTACAAAGAGAAATTAAGAAAGAGAGAAAGAGAAACCTTAACAGAGACGGAACTAGCAATGACGTATCATCAATTTTTTCCTTAAGGTACCATAATTTCTAAATAAATCTAATTATTAAATTAAATGTAAAAAATTTCATCAATTTGCAAATTCAATAATTAAATAATTTTTTATTAAATTAATATTTCAATTTATTTATTTTTTATTATTTAAATTAAAGAATCCAAAATTATATTATATATTGAACTGTAATTATTAAGATCTGAAATTATATTAAAACATTTATCACTGTGTTTCTTAATAAAAAACATTTCTGCTATTAGTCTTTTAAATTCATTAGGTTCATGATGTAAAACTATAACATTATCCCAATCAATTAAATGTCTAGTTCCAACCTGGTGTTTTGCTATGACAGGGTTTTGTTTAAAATTATCATGATGTTCTTTAATTCTTGTAGCAAGTAATCTACTAGTTTGACCTACATAACATTTTTCACAATTCAAACACTGAATTTTATATACTACATCGGTGGGTTGTAAATTATCTAGTAAATCTTTTCCTAATTTTATGAATTTATCAAGTTTAGAGTCAATTCTGAAATTAGTTGTAATATTAAAATCTTTTAAAATTCTTTTAATTTCAAAAGATAACTTTCCATGATAAGAAATTGATACCATTGGATTAAAATTTAAATTTCTAACTGAATTTATATTGGTTTGGTTGGGTAAAGAATCTGCAATTGTTCTAATTTTATTATTAATATGTATTTGGACAAACTCTATTGGATAATTATTTAAATGTAATGTTTTTTTAAATAAATTCAATATTTGAAATGTGAAATGATTCATCTGATAATTTTAGTGCTGTGTCAATAAGATTTTTTACTATAGAAATTTTATGTTGTATTGGATGGTTCGAAAGAAAATTTAAATATCTACCAGAATAAGTATTTTTACGATACCAATCTGTGATAATATTACCTGAATCAGTTTTTATAACTTTAACATTCAAAAAAGGAATAGAATTATTGCTTTGAATTTCGTGTGTAAATTTAAGTCTTGGATGATAAGAATTAAATTGATTTATAACGTAAAGTAATTTATCTTTCGGTAATATAATAAAAGTATCATCCACGTATCTAAAATATGTGTGTAACGAGAAATTTAAATTTTTATGACATTTGATTCTAAGTCTTGCATAACTAAATCAGCTAATGTTGGAGAAATAGGAGAACCCATAGGTGTTCCAAATATTTGTCTGTAAAAATTGTTATTAAATTTAAAAACTGTTCCATTGAAAATTTCATTCCTTCTTCAAATTGATCAATAGGTAAATCTGTATAGTTTTTATATAAATCCATATACTTAAAATACTATTGATAACTAAATCAATTGGCACATTTGTAAATAATGAAGAAACATCTAAAGAAACCATGACATGATCAGATGGAATTGTTTTATTAATTATTTTATTTTTAAATTCAAAAGAATTTTTAACTTGAGATTTTGGTACTATTAATGCTTTTTTAAGAATGTCATTAAAAATATTAGCCATTTTATAAGTAGGTGAGTTGATTAATGAAACAACAGGTCGAAGTGGACAATTTTGTTTATGAACTTTAGGTAACCCATAAATTCTAGGAATGTTAGTATCATGAACTAAAATATCTTTAGTCTTCTTTCTTTGGTCTGAAGTATGTCATTACCAACCTTTATTATATTATTATAAATTTACAACACTCAGACAAACAACATCGTTTTAACATCTTCATTAATCTTACTAGTATTAAATTTAGGAACGTAAATGTTAAATAGCATGTCGAGTGTATCATAGAAAAGCTTACAAGCCTGGTTTAATGATATAACATTTTCTAAAAACGACCAGTCAATATCATTCAAAGCAACAAATAATCCACTAATATCTGCTCTTTTAAAATTTAACATTTTTGGTAGAATGTTATTTGCGAAATTAACAGTATGCGAATCAGATTGAGTAATAAGACTTATAGTTAAAGCAGGGTGATACACATCCTCAGGAACAATAGGAAACTCGCATTTGGTAGTAATATTGTTAGAATTAGATAAGATTAAATCCAAAATTCGACCATTCTTGTTTAAGATATAATTGGTTTGCTTAAGCTAAAAAAATTGCATAAAAGAGGCTAATAATACTGATTTACCATCAAGAATGCCAGAATCACAGAACTTCTTAAATTCAGGTGTGTTAAAGTCACCCACAATGAGTAATTTATGGCTCCAAAAGTCACGTCTTAATGTAAGAGCCTCTAATAAGGATTCAAACACGTTAATTGAGGTCATTGGAGGTACGTATAGTGCAAGAATGATGTAACACTGAGAGTCTATGTAGGCTTTAGCACCAACAATATCAATATCTGACAAGTCTGTAGTAATTTCAGTCAGATTTAACTGAGAAGAGAGAAGGCTAACATGTATTGCGAGAAGTACACCTCCACCTACCCTAGTAACACGTTCAGCACGAAATACATTGTAAATAGAACAATCAAGAAATTCCGAAGTATTTGTATAAGGTTTAAGCCATGTTTCAGTGAAAACTATAAATTTATAACAACGAAGATCTTGAGAAGTTAAAATTAAATCAAATTTTGTGTTCAAACCTCGAGTATTTTGATAATAAAGCAGATAACTATTAAATGTAGGCGATCTTCCTGTTATTACAGTGTGGGAGTCTTGAAAGTAATTATCGCTGGTTCCCCATCCTTGTGTATTATTTTTAGGTTCCTCTCGTCTTTTGCTAATCGTTCGTTGAGTGGTTTCTTCGTCTCTTTGTATTGAGAAGGTTGCATAGGAGTTCGGTCCATGGAGATTCTGAGCGGAGCAAACATATGTGCCTCTGCAGAGTTCACTGTTGAAGATTGTTTCTTTTTGGAGATGAAGGCACGAAGTACTTCCTGAGCCATATCTGTCGACTGAAATACAATCTTTACTGGTCTAATTATACTGGAACTTATCTGTTTTCCAATTCTCATGTGTCGTGTTATTTTATCAAAAATATCAGCATTGAGTGGAAAGAGAACTTTCATAATATCTCTAATTTTATCTTTGTCAGACAGAGATGTTGTTTCTGGTAAACCAAATAAAATTATATTAGATTTGCAGTGTTGACGTTTCTCCATTTCAATTATACAATCTCGAGAATTAAATGTTGAAGATGTTTGTCCATCCTGTTTACTAGTGATTATTTTAGACTCAAGTTCCGCAATCTTTTGATCATGATTTAGAAATTTAAAATCAAAATCTTCAATTTGAGTTTTCAGCTCACCTGCGACTTTTTCAATAGAAGTAATCCTCAAATCAGATGAAGCAATTTGCTCGGAAAGGTCGTCCACTTTTGTTGACAGAGAGTCGACAGAATTTTGAACATGAAGAAAGTTTTCACGAAGAGCATCGCCATGACTTTGGAGCATTGGTTTAACAACATCACTTATTGCACTTTTCAATGTTTCGAGGTCAAATAAAAACTGTCCGCGCTCTGAATCAACAGGCGACGTTTTTCTAGAGCCACAAAATCTAGCAAATCGGCCATCAATTAAGGTTTTTAATGTAACAGTACATGCCTCGTGATATTTAGTTCCACAGCCGGGGCAACTAATAATTGTAGAATCAGGTGTGAAAGGTTGTTTACATCTGCCATAAACACAGAACTCACTTGGTGTTGATGAAGCATTAGGATTTAGCGTGTTTTGAGACATTTTGCGAAGTTTTATTATTTAATGTATAAAAACATCAATCATTGAGTGGAAAAAATGTCCCTATTAGAAAATATGTTAGAAAAACTGTTAGAAAATAAATTATTAAAAATGTCACTATCAGAAAATCTAATCAACAGAAAGGTACGACACTTATTAGCTTCAATTTGCTATGAATCAGAGACCGGAAACAGTGTAACCAATTTATAAATATTCAACTCATCAGTTAGCAGTGTACTTTATTTTACCTGCCATGATCGATATCAAAAGATTTTCTTAATTCGCAAGCCTACTGTTATAGTCCTCGTGTGGTAATTATATACACGTTTTCATTGTTATGGCAGAATCAATCGAGGACTTGGAAAGAATGTTGAATAAACTTAATACAAGCATGAAGATCATGGGACTCAAAATTAACGTAAATAAAACAAAAATCCTGGTGTTTAAGGGAAAAAGTGAGAAAACAATATGCAACATTGTCCTAAGTGATGAGAGATTAGAACAAGTTGACAAGTACGTATGTCTGGGTAGCCTATTCACTAGCGACGGAAAAATAGATGGGGAGTTAGATAGGCGCATAAAGAAGGGTAAGCAGGTTATCGGTAGAGCAGGGTCCATCCTGACAAATAAAAACATCAAAAAAAGCTAAAATGGCCATACATAACTCTATTTTCGTACCGTCTGTATTATACGGTAGCGAGACATAGACCTGTCAAGAAAAGGGACAGGAGTAAAATCAGCGCGATCGGCATGAAACCTCTGCGCATAATATGCGGGAAAACACTGATGGACAAAGTACGAAACGAGACAATCCTCAAATAATGTGGTACAGGAGAGACACTAGTTGACATATGGGAAAGAAATCAGCTAAGGTGGTTCGGACATCTTGAAAGAATGAAAGATGAACGACTGGCCAAGCAAGTGTATAAAGGTAAAGTAAATGGCAGAATGCCCAGAGGTAGGACGCCGAAAGAATGGTTAGAATCTGTGAATGAGACACTAATCCGAAGAGACATAAGAAGCCATAGAAACACAAGAGCTTGCATGAAAAAATGCATGGACGTGAAGGAAGCTAGAGTAGTATGCCAGGACAGAAAAGTTTGGCGACAAATAGTTTGTAAACAGAGTAACAGTGGAGTGAATGATGCCTGAAACAAAGACCTAGGATACTAATGGGCTCAAGTGGGGAACCATGCATAACAACCTTGTGAGGCTCCTCAGTTGGGGTGATCGCTAGAGAGATTGATCAGCAACCTGGGTCGAAGCAGTGTTGTGGAATGAACGTGTCATTTAAATAAATAACACGAGAATTCCAGATCAATCTAAAACATATATACCTCACACCTATATACCCATATACCGACCTACTTTATACCTATATACCTATTCACTATTTTCCAACCGAGCAAGTCACGCCTACCCCGAAAGGGAAATGGCTTAATGGTATAATAATAATAATAATAATATTAATAATAATGTGGAAGGAGACACTGACGGTTTTGTGGATCGTGTATTGTGTAATAGTACAAATTTTAAAGCGCCTCGTGGAAAATTTCAAACTCTCGTCTAAAGACTTTATTTGTTTTTTAGTATAAAAATCTTATGTTCGGCCACACAGTGAAATTAAGGTTTTTTGTAGAAAATCTTTCTATAATTTCTACTTGGGCCTCGAAAAAAATATCACACTTTTACAATTAGTATATCTTCATTATCTGCTAACTTAAAATGATCGGTAAATGCACGGAGAAATTTGATTGGGGAAATATTCCGCAAAATTTGCTTAAAGCTGGGACATAGAGGCATTTAGTGAAAGTTAAACTTTATTTTGGCATAGTTCAAAACTGTTTTGCGTTTTTTTTTAAACACATTTTAAAGTCTCATATTAACCTTTAGAAGAATACCAAAAGTAGAGTAAAGCGAGTGTTTGCTTCAGGAAAATTGGAAGGAGAAAGGGGGCGTGAATCGTCTCTTTTTTATCTTACCAGTATATAATTGTTTATTGACGTCAATCTTTTTGTATATCATTAAAATTAAAAGTAATCTACATATGTTTACAAAGTTCCACTTTTCTATGTCATCTACGTCAATATTTTTCTATATCTTTGTTAAAGTACAGTCGAACTTTTATTTGAGCCTGGTTTTGTTTCTGATCTTCGGCTCAAATCTAGGCCCTCCGAATGTAAACGCTACTAAAGGCACATCCTCCACTTTCGGCCCTGCGGCTTCTCTCATCTTGCGTACTTAAACGTGATTTCAACGCAGTGTTATTGAAGCGAGCGCTGAGATGGGGTTAGCGAGGGGAGAACAGCAGTCACTACACTAGGATGGACTTTCGGTCACGTACGCACGACTGTTTATACCGCCCTCCTGATGGGTTCAGCTTAAATATTTAATAACTCAAAAACTGAAACTTCAACTGATTTTTGAAAAAAGAATTTTTGATTAATTTTTTTAATGTTTTTACAGCCATATAAGTCTAGACACTTGAGTCCGAGACACCCTGTCTGTATTATCCCTATTGTATTCATGTTTATATTTTTTCATCCTTTTATTCTTTTCCAGCACACATAATATGTTCTACGTTAATCTATTCCTATTATACCATTCTCTTCTTTAAATTAATAATAATTTTATGTAACGCAGGCATGATTGACACGTTTTATCTGCCTCTTTTTAAATCTTAAAGTAGCCGTTTACAAAACAGGAGGAGCAACAGCGAATGTGCATGTGGTTCTACCGCGGTCTATGGCAGATGTGTTTTTGATTGAGTCCAAACCCATTGGGTGTGATTACTATCATAAAGCATCTGTTGCTTATTTTAATTGTCTGGGTGCCAAAGGAAAACTCCGTTTTAAATAACAAAACCTCGAAGGCTCACATTTTTGCGCGGAAATTTCCTTAGACGGAGGCATTACCTCAATCACGGACCCAGCAGACCCTCTGGTGAGTAATAATAACATAGCTCCAATCAACCCAAATACCGAAATAACCTCAGATGTTTTTGAAGACGCCGAATGCCTCATCAACATGAAGAAATCTACCCCTCCCTTATGAACCCTAGAGAATACAAAAAAAACAGTCTCAAATCGCTCCCTTCCCAATGGCTTTGCTCCATACCTTCCATGGGCACTTAACAAGGACACTTAACCCGTCTCCTTCCTCTGACCCCCCAAACTCTACAAACAGTAAGAATTGTAATCCTCTCCAACAATCTTATTCTACTTATACTCCTTCCCATCTTCCCCTTCCCCCTCCAAATACCCTTGTCCCCTCGTCATCTTCGAACTTACTTACAATTATTGGCCATCTACTTGTAATGCTCACTAATTTCATCCGGGTTCTTTCATCTGGTAATTCCCCAGTAACAGAAAAATGCCGCAACTCAATTAACTTCCTTTCTGCTAGTATCTCCTCTCTTTCTTAAAGTCTTGTATAGCCTTAGTATGGCACAGGTCGATGGTTTTTGAATTATACAGTGGAAGTATTACGGTGTAACTAACAAAAGGAATTATCTCGCGACTATTTCGAAGGACTTTGAGATCTAGCCTTTTCAAGGGCATCCTCTATACTTAACAATTCATAATAGTCTAAACACTTTTTTTTATATCCATTGACACATTACTTGGTCAACTTCTTATCGTTTCTGTTTACAGGGTCCACTCTGCGGGCGGAAGAATCTCAGAAAATACCCGGAAAAGATTTTTTGAATCAGTTAACGATGTCAATTCGAATAACGGTCTTATTAGCGGTGATTTTAATTCACGTCACAGCTTATGGGGTAGTACCCGGGTTCGCTCTAAAATGGCGAAGCACTTTGTGCAGCCCTTGACGTTTCAGACTTTATTTATTTAAATAATGAACCTTACTCTTATAGGTCCTTAACTTTTTACCTTTTGTGCTCACGGTGTATGGGTCGACACTCTAGGAAGTGACCACTATCCAGTGGTCACTAGCCTAGGTGTGCGATTACCTATTTCAAATTACTACTCGCACAAGTATAACTTGAAGAGAATTAATTGGCTGTCTTTTTCTTCCAATTTAAAAAATACCGTGGAATCCAAGGCGACTGACATTTTTCCTCCTACATTGGATCCTATTTGCAACTACATTTCTTTTCTTGGATGCGTGGATGAGGCTATCTTGTCATCCAGGGTGGCCTCGGTCACTTCCGAACCACAAAACCATGTTCAAACATGTAAAAACAAACCTTTTGTTCCAGCACCTTGGTGGAATGAGGTAGCGATAGTTCTGTTAAGGATGGGTGTAAAGCTTCCATTAAATTTAGGAAACGATCTAATTGTTCCAACTGTTTAAATAAAAAAATAGATGCAGCTGAAGCTAAACACACCCCCAATGACGCCAGAAGAAAGTCCATTCAAAAGCTTTTGCGAATCACTTGATAAAACATCATCTGTCTCCAGAATTTCGAGTCATTAAGTCATTTAAGAATAGATTCACATACAGCAACCTCATCTTGATGGCAGATAGCAGCGTGATTTCAAAGCCACACGAACTTGCGGTTGAGATGTTTGCTCATACTGTCTTCTATGATAAGTTCGACCTTCTCTTTAGGCTTAACCATTTCTCTGACGCTCCATTCAACGAAAATGATCTCACTATAACCGTTTCTTCATTGAAAATTAAATCCTCTCCGTGACTAGAAAAAATTGATGATAATATCACAATTCGGTTTCAGAAAAAGTAAATCTTACGCGGATAATTTGGCCATATTTTCCACGGAAATTTGGATGGGTTTCGTTAAGGGTGAAGTCACAGCGGGTCTCCTTCTAGACCTCAAAGGGGCCTTCCCTAGCGTAATCCCCTAACTTTTGATGGAAGATCTCAGAGGTAATTAGGCGTATCTAATAATATAGGCAAATTTGTTTACAACTCTATTTCATGCAAGAACATTTATTTCAATATCAATCGTGAATTGGTTGGATCTAGAGTAAGCACAGTGGGCCTTCCCTATGGTTGCTATTTGAGCCCCAAAATGTATTCAGTTTATACTCACAAGCTCCACTGACTTTTTCCACCGGGTATCGTATTCGAATTTGCAGATGATATGGTAATTTTATTTAAATCCAGTAAACACGCACTTTGCATCACATCCCTCCAACAATGCTTAAACGCGTTTTTAGAATTTTCAGCTGAACGTGGATTAGAAATTTGCCCTGCCAAAACTAAATTAGTTTCTTTCAACAAAATAAAATTGAATTTCGTTGAACCTAGATATACTTTAAAACTTAATAACTCTATTATTAAGCCCTCCATTGCACGTCAAATTTTTAGGAATTATTTTTGATTATTTAATTACGTTCAACGAACAATTAAAATTTTTAATTGACAAACTCAGAAAAACGCTAAATATCATAAGAGTTTTGAGAGGCGTATGGTGAGGAGCCCAACCATATACTCTCATTACGTTTCAAAATCATAAATTTTTTGCAAATGACTTGCCGGGGGTTGCGGTTGGCATGACTCAACCCCTATACATCATAAAGATCAACTATATACGTCAAAAATAATAAAAAGTTAATTACGTTCAAAAACCATGGGGGGTACCCGGTTATTGATCGACCGTTGGAAATTCGGTTGTTGACAAGAAGGTTACAATTTTTCTCTGTTTTTTGTTGGAAAAATGAATTTGCAACATAAAAAAAATTTAGGCAATTAAGTATGTGCGCTTAGACGGTAGCACTGCGGTGGCGAACTATAATCTATCTGTTATATAAAGAAGTATTGCGTCTCATGGAAAAATGTTTGATTTTTTTTAAGATAAGCAACTTCACGTTGAATACTTTTTTTTTTATTTTTCATAAAGGACGGCCCTCAGGAGAAAAATATATTTGCTATAAACTAGTAAATATGTGTTTTTTCGGTATGCAAAGTCACAGAACACTAAATGAAAACTACGAGCAGGTATTTATAAACTTTACCAAAACTTCAAATTGTATTTCAAGGAGTATCATGGTTATGACGGTTGTCTTTGAATTTGGTACTCAGGCAATTAATTTTTTTTTGAAATACTATTCCTTTGAGAAGCAAATACGCACAATAGTTCAGGTTGCGTCCTCCCCTTTATTACTATTGTAGTATTTGGAATCAGGATATATACACAATAAAAGGAGACTGCTTCCGTATAACACCGTTTATTAATTATACTTCGCACGTGTACACATCCTGCCAGACCGGCTCTGTCGCCATCTTGGCTTGCTCTCCCTAGTACGCAATGCTACAAACTTAAAATTGATTTAGAAAAATTGAACCTAACTAATTGTATACACTACATCTCTCCTTTTCTATAAAGAAGATAGAACCTTTATTCATGTAATCTGAATCGTAGACAGAGATACAATATGATAATCGGAGTATTAACTTAAGTGGTAATCTTTAAGGCGATTAGGCAAATTTCGCAACTTTCCGCACTTAACTTGTTGCCTTTCTCCTGCCTTTGAGCTAAAACTACGTCGCCTAGGGGTCGTGCATAAATTACGTAACACTTTTTATCCGTGACTAATTTGAACATAATACCATATAAATACGTGTGAAATCTGTTACAGGCCTACACCAACTCAAGTGATTCTTTTTCCGTGTGAGAAAATTTTTTTCTCACATTCTGATAAACTTCTGCTCACGTAGTTAACTGAGTAAAAACGCAACCAATTCCTACTGGACTCTCATCAGCTACTACTCGTGTACGTGCATTTAGGTCAAAGATAACAAGTGCGTCTGTTATTAGAACTGATTTTATTTGTTCGAACGCTTGTTTTTCTTTTGGACCCCATTTAAAATTTACATTGTGTCTCGTTAAGCGACGCAGCGGTTCACTTATGGTTGCCAAATTCGGAACATATGCGGCAATAAAATTGACCAAACCGAGGAATCTACGAACTTCAGCTGGGTTTTCCGGATCTTTGAAATTGAAAATAGCATCGACTTTTGATTGTAAAGGCCTGCACCCAGAACCCGATATCTGATATCCTAAAAACTGCACTTCTTTCAGACCGAATTTACATTTTTCTTTATTCAAAGTCAACCCTTTTTCTTTGAATCTCTCGAAATCCCGCTTGAGAAGCGGTTTTTTTTTTCCAAAAACAAAACTCGCTTTTCATATTGCCCTAGCTCTACCTTGTACTACGTCCTCGATTTAAAGAAATTACAGCACGTTGAGAAGGGTGAAAAATAGGCTCCGTTCTACCATGGTGGAAAACCGCCTGAATGGTAAATAAGAAGTTTGGAAGAACTAATTAATAGATCGACCGTTTTTGATACAATATTTGTTCACAGGAATATGCATGCTGAATGTTCACAGGAAAAAGTGAAAGAAAATTGTAGAAAAAGTTTTAGAAATATTCGCCGAAGTACCACGCTGTTTGGCATTTATTTAGATTCATTGTATAGAAGTGTATTTCTTAACTGAAGTGTATATAGTTAAAAGTTTGTCATAAGGACAACCGCAGGATTTCGCCGGAAGCGGGTGCTAATCTGAAAAATTGCACCCGCTCCCAGCGAAATCGCGGTAAAATTTTAGCTGTAACCACGTCTCACGACCGTGAGATAGGTGGTTACAGTCTGCGACGAATTCAATACGACGATCCGGGAAAAGTCTCGTGCACCCTGAGGACACGGAGCGACCCAAGGACGACCGCCTTCTGCATTTCCCCCGTAAGTGTCTCAGCATTTTGTTGACACACAGGGATGCTTTTCAGGCTATTAACCAGTGGACCCTTGGCACCTCCAAAAGCGCCGATGATCAAGACGATTAGCTTAACAGAATATTCCGGGTATAACCGTCGCCACTCCCTTATAAGGTCTTCATACCTCTCTTTCTTTTCTTTCTCCTTGGCTATGCCGTTTTTGTCAGCTGGGGCCGAAAATTCGATAACGAACATGGTTAGTTTCCCGAAGTCAAGGAGAACTATGTCAGGCCTCGCGTGCACAACAGAAACAATTGTCGAGAATATGAAGTTCCAGTATATGCGGCACTTCCCATTTTTGACAGTTGACTCTATTTCCCTAGGAGCGTGTAGCAGAGCGGTATTTGGGCTAATGCCGTGAGAGTGACAGAGATGGTGATAAAGCACTCTTAGTTCCGCATTGTGCCTTTGGATGTAGGTCGTTTCCGCATGAGTTGGACAACTAGATAGAATGTGTCCTAGATGCTCGGAGTGTGCATGACACGCTCTGCAGCTATCATCGGGAATGTCTTGGCTCAAAATGTGGCGACGGAATGCTAGAGTGGAAATGACACCGGTTTGCCATGCCAAAATGAAACTCTCCGTGCCCGACGTGAGCTTTCTTAATTCGGACCTTCAGGAGTGAGTACTCCAGATGGATAAGATTTTATGAATTTTGCTCACCCCTGATATTGATGTCAAGGCCGAGTGTTTCAGCAGCCTCCTCTGCTGCTTTAAACAGAAATGCCCCTTTGCCCACTTCTTCGTGTTTCCTGACCATTTTAAGAAGAGGGTCTAGTCCATTTGCGACTATATGTGCTGTACCCAGAATAATCCTGTTGTGAAGACATTCAAGATTCAGTATTCCGCGACCACCTTGACGGTGTAAGATGTAAATTGGCGGAATAGAAGACTTAAGGTATATATATAAATATATTTTTCTGTATATATATATTTTTTTATATATATATATATATATGTGTGTATATCTAAATAAAAAAAAAGGTCAAACAACCACCGCAGGGTCCCACTCAGAGCAACTGCCATCTAAAAAATGTCAACAGCCCCCAGTAGAACCGCGGTAAATCGCACTTATGGTGAGATGGGTGTTCACAGCGCACGATGAAATTACAACGACAGGCCGGAGAAACTCTCGTGTGTCTTGAGGACACGAAGCGACCCAAGGATGACCGCTTTCTGCATCTATCTCGCAAGTGTCATTGCATATTTTTGGCACTCGGGTATGGCTTTAAGGTTACGAACCAGTGATAGTTTCGCACCTCCAAGAGCATCCATCACAAGGACAATTACTTGTACCGAATATTTTGGGTACTTTCATTGCAGCTCTCTTTTAAGGTCTTCTATGCCTCTGGTAAAAGCAAACTTCAAACTGCTATCATCTTAATACTGGAGAGACCTATACATACCTGCTCAAAGCCGCATTCAGGACGTCACATCAATGCAGGAATCTCTCCGAAGCAGATACAAGCATCTTCTTCGACAGATTTGGTCTTCCAATCTGTCGGGGTTGAGCAAGGTATCTGCGACTAACATGCTTGCCGTCCCGGTTCTACTCTACTCGTTTGGGGTGGTTCAATGGACGAAGAACGAGCTTAAGGCCCTTGATGTCACCACACGTAAGATCATGCATATGCATAAAAGCTTGTATATCATTTCGTCAGTTCCGCGACTATACATTTCACGCCGTCAAGGCGGACGCGGACTTCTGAATCTCCAGTGTCTTCATAACGGAATTGTTCTAAGTACAGCTTACATTTTTGCGAATGGCAGAGATCCTCTCCTAAAGATGGTCAGGAATCACGAGATGGTTGGCGAAGGAGCGTTCCTTTACAAAGCCGCGGAGCAAGCGGCCGAGACCTTTGGCCTGAATTTTAACATCAGAAGTGAGGAAAGTGCATTTCTCCATCTAGATGCTTTACTTCTAAAAGCCGAAGTGAAGAAAGCAGAGGTTAGAAAATTTCGCCAACAGCTACTCGAGAAGACAATGCACGGAATCTTTCATAGAAATGTAGAAAAACAGTCCTTGTCGAAGCAGCAAACTTTTGCTTTCCTCAAATCATCAGGGCTTAATTCAGGTACAGAGGGTTTTATTTTCGCATGCCGGGGTGGTGTCATTTCCACCTTAGCATACAGTGACCGCATTTTATGTCAAGAAGTTCCCAGTGATAGGTGCAGAGCGTGTCATGTACACATTAAGAACCTAGAACACATACTATCGGGGTGTCCGATCCACGCAGGAACGACGTATATCTAGAGACATAATAAGGCCCTAAGAGTGCTTTATTACCATCTTTGTCGCTCTTACGGTGTTGGTCGCGAGCCTGCCCTGCCGAACGTTCCATGGGAGATAGAGTCAATTGTCCGAAACAAACTATATTCGTGATCGAATTCTCGGCTCCATCCGAATACAACATCACTGCAAATGAGAAAGAAAAAGAGGAGAGGTATCAAGACCTTAAAAGAGAGCTGCAACGACTGTACCCAAAATATTCGTTGTAAGTAATTGTCCTTGTGATAGGTGCTCTCGGAGGTGCGAAACTATCACTGGTTCGTAACCTTAAAGCCATACCCGCGTACCAAAAATATGCCAAGGCACTTGAGAGGTGGATGTAGAAAGCTGCCATCCTTGGGTCGCTTCGTGTCCTCAAGACACACGAGGGTTTCTCCGGCCTGTCGTTGTGATTTCGTCGTGCCCTGTGGCCAGCCATTTCACGGTTGTGAGACGTGGCCACAGGTTTCTAATCATGAAAAGGATCATTTAAAAAATTTACAGGCGCATTTCGTTTAATGCAATTTTCAAAATAAAACAATAAAAAATAAAATTATGATAGTCAGTAAGTAAATTTTCTTTCTCATAGTAGATAAATTCATTATTTTATAAAATATTTTAAATTAATAATGAAAATACTGTAAAATAAAATATTACGGGGTCCTCTTACGGGTTCCGCCACCCACTATAAAAATATAAGTACACAATTAAGTCAATCAATTTGTCTCGAGTCAAGGAGTCTTTCTTATTCTTACATCAACTTAGAATGATGTTAGTGAAAAATTTTTTACTAGAAAAAATTCATTTTTAGAGTTTGTACGAAACCCTTCTCTATACCATTATGTATACCATTAAGCCATTTCCCTTTCGGGGTAGGCGTGACACTACCCGATTCGGGTAGTTTTTCTAGGTGGATAGTTTCTTGTAGTAAATAGCTACAAGTGTGTGCTCACCACACCCACAAATAGCCAACAGCACGCAGTACTCCCGAACGGTCACCCATCCAAGTACTAACCGCGCCCAACACTGCTTAACTTCAGTGATCTAACGAGAACTGGTTTTTCAGCGTGGTGTGTCCGTTGGTATGCCGCCAGTGAAATGGCTGTCCGTTTGTAAAAACGTTTAGCGCAAAAACTATTATGTCTAGCGACTGCAATTTTTGTAGGAAGATGAGTTTCACGTGTCTATATATGTATATAAATATATATGTGTATACTATTATAATATTATTATTAAACGGGCGCACCATCCATCCTACATGTACTCATGACCTGTTACTTCGCTACTGAACACGGTCGCGAAACGCGGCAAGTGATTAGTAGATTCGTTGGTATCAGTCGTTGTACTGGAGCTCTATATTCTGCTTGCGCATTCGTCATAATTCGCGACTATGAGAGCCCGTCTATAGGGATCCCACATTCACACTAGCGAGCCCTATAGGGATCCAACATCCATCCTGGAGAGCCCGTTTAATTCTGGAAACCCCATTTATAGGGATCCATCTTTTTTACAAACGCTAGTTCCGAAGCGAACGACTGAGAACAACGATTCATAATATTAACTTTATTTAGATTAGACGGCGGAAGAAAAACACAACTTCACACACGTACACGGACATACACATATACAAAGAACGGTCAAAAATTGAAAGTCTAAAATTAAAACTCGAAAATTAAAAATGTGTTTTTGTCACAGTCATCTGTCGTGTACGCGAAATGGCCACAGAAGGCGATTTCAGCCGCTATCATTGTTCCCTCCCAGAAAATTCCGGACGATACGGCACGTGTTCAGCAATAATACTGCCTTCTGAATTAGATGTAGCGAATTCCGAGCTCCCAGTTCTTCCAATATTTGAACGCACTTCGCATGAACGTTCCCAGTAAAGGAGATCACGACCGGATGGATGGTGACCTTGTTCACCCTCCACATGGTCAGGATCTCCTGCTTCAGCTCCGAATATTTCTGGATCTTCTCAGTATATCGGAGCCTAATGTTGTTGTTAAAGGGAACGCCTATGTCCATTATTCTCACGTGTTGAGCATGCTTATCTCACCAGAGGACATCTGGACGATTATGTGTGACTCGATGGTCAGTCAGAATAGTCCTGTCCCAGTAAAGGAGATGGTGTTCGTTCTCCAGTACTTTAACTGAGTTATATTTGTAGTAAGGCTCAAATCGCTCGAGTTAACCAGTGTTCAGGGAAATTGGTTGGTGAATGATGCCAGCAACATCATTATGTCTGCGCGTGTATTCTTGCGAAGCAAGCATCGTACGGCGATCAATGATGTGCTCGATGTTCTCATTGGGATTTCCACAAAGGCGGCATCTGTCAATAACTGCCGCCATATTGAGGATGTGCTCTTGGTAATTTCTCGTCTTGATTACCCTGTCCTGGATGGCAATGACAAATCCTTCCGTTTTCGGAAAGAGTTCTCCCCGCCTTAACCAAGGGTTTGAGGCATCACTATCCACGCAAGGAAGATCTAATGTTTGGGGGTGTTGTTTGTGCAATTGTTTACCTCGTTGAGATGTCCGATGTTGTGGAAATCAACGGTTGTCAGTTTTAAGGGGGTATACAGGTTAACTCTACAGATGTAGTTGTAGAGCGAGATCTTAGTCCTATTTTGGAAGTATTCCCGCAATTGCGTCACCTGAGAGTCACTCAATCGACGAACATCCAAAATCCCTCTGCCTCCAAGCTTGCGTGGCAAAACTATTCTCTCTACAGCTGTCCTTTCATGTGCATTCGTTGCTCAGACATTTTCACGCGGATGATTCTATGAAGCTTCTCGAGGTAGTCATGGACCAGGTGACCAAACCAAAGGAGTATGTTAGGAGAGGAATGGCATGGGTGTTAATTGCCTTTGAGCTGTTCTTCGAACTGAGGCCAGGCGCCCGAATCCGACTAAGGCGACCCGAAAAAGCAGTCTCAAGTTCCTTTTTAATTGCAGAGTGGAGCGGACCCCTCGCCTGCAATATGCCAAGGTACCTGTACGTTTCTTTATCAGTCATCGCCTCAATCAGAGAGTGGTCGTCCAGTATCAGCGGAGCATTTATCATACATCCTGATGTCATAGGAGAACTGCAGTAAGATATTAAGTAGGCTGTTCAGTTTCGACTCAGAGCTTGCATACACCTTTATATCGTCCATGTACAGGAGGTGGGTGAGTGGAGACTCAGCCACTCCTACCTCAATTTTGAACCCATAGTTTGTGTTGTTGAGTGTCCAACGTAGTGGGTTCAATGCTAAACAAAACCATAGTGAGCTGAAAGAATCACCCTGGAAGATTCCTCATTTAGTGGGCAAGGATCGGGTATCCCTCATCATCCCACGACTAAAACATTTAACCCTTGTGCACCACGTGTGCATAGCGTGATGGAGGGAAACGCCTGTTGGTAGTCATTGTAGGTCATGTGCAAATTGCGTTGGTGGTATTTCGCATGCAACACAACCACACTGTCCATCGTGACTTGGTCCTTGCAACCACGGGAGCTTCGACTACCAAGATCTACCCTTTTGGGTATCATATACGTTACGCACTCCGTCATAACAGAGGGCAAGCGATCTGGGTTCTCCAAGATGTTTTGAAGGGCGCTAGCAAGGGCGGGGTGCAGAACCTCCAGGTATTTATACCAGAAACTGTGCACCCCATCCACACCCGGCGCTTTCCAGTTCTTAGCCCTCTTTAGGATACGAGTCACATCGGAGGCTGAGATGGATAGACTATTCATCCCAGGCAACCGTGCAACTCTGCCCTTTTCTAGGCGGAGCCACGTCGTGTCTAGTTGACTTGACCTATGAGTACCCCAGATGCTCGACAAGCATCTGAGCATTTCCTCGGTCCTAGGTGGTTCACAATAATTTGGGGTGTTATGGAGTCCTATTGTCATTCCTTCTCATGATCGCTTTTTGTTAAATCATCGCAGTCGCGCTGCCAAGACCATGAGCCTCTGCTTACGATAGTCAATCACTTCGTCCAGGTTCGTAGATGTTCTTGAACTGATGTTATGTGGGCGAAAGATCTCCTCCACATGGCGAGTCAGACTCTGAGATTGATTGCCCTTTTGAAATTGGTACAACCGTCCCAGTTTTGCTCTTATTTTACTAATCTCGCCTTGAAGTCGAAACTTCCATGGAGGGACTGACATCTTTCTTGGGGCATAGTTGGTAGTAGCCTGGCCTTTGAGTGTTATGCTCATCATCCTGGCACACGCGACCGCAGCGCAATATGCAAGAGTCTGCACCTGCAGCAAGCTCATACCCCGCTGCAAGAACAGAGGCAGTATCTCGATGCTAAAGCTACCAACTAACCGAAAAAGGTCCTTGTTGACTCTAAATTTCGGCAGACCTTTTCTCATTGATGATTCTTGATCTGCGAACTGTAGGATGGCATCAGTGAAGCACACTATGAGACGCAGGCTTTCCTCATTGAGCTCTTCTGTCGACCATGAGACAGTCGCCCTGCTACATCCCCCAGATCCGGCCCCCGCTCGTCTATAGCGTCTCGGGTCACGGGTATATGAACCTCCTCTTCCATCGCATCTGTGGGGTGCACTGCAGGTGCTGCTAGTTGTTGTTGCACATGTTTTTCGCTGTCACTTATTTCGACCTCGGATATAAGGTGGCGCCGCCTAATGGATCTTAATTGATCAGCAAGATGTTGTTCAGTCACTCTATGGACCAGCTCGGGATGAAGACCCAAGAAGAGACGATGTTGTTCGCCCCTGACGGGTCCGCCTCGTGCTGTTGCCTGAAAGTGTCATCTGATCACTTCTCCATTCATTTCCGGCGTCCACCTTATCCTCTTTTTGGCCTGCGCACCCTGGAGTTGCTGGTGGAATGCATTCTCAACCTCCAATCTTATCCGGACGATGGTTCTTCCATGGAGGAGTTTCTCATCTATAATCTGATGCCTTCGTTGTTCAAGGTCGTCTTGTGTCACTGTTCTCATTTCCGGGATATTCGCAACAAAGTTTTGGCGAAAGACCATCCCGTCGAGGGAAGTTGTGGTCGCTCCCGTCTCGTGTTCAAATTGGCAGCGCATCAAGTACTCATCATGATGGGTTTAAAAGTTGATGTGCTGCCGCGGCATTTCTGTGGAAGTGGTCAGTTGGGGGATCCCAGCCGAAACATCCTTCGCAGGCGCAACTGATGTTCTGCTACTTACCGCTTTTTGCCGCTTTTCTGGCTGGACAGCAGCACTTGTGGGTATCCCGGTGAGATGTACCCGTCCATCACGTAGCTCACCACCACCGGCTTTGTATGCTGCCACCCCCAGCGGTGGCACCAGGGGCGCCCCGACAGCCAGCATAGCCGTCAAATTCATGAGAGGAAAGCTCAAGCCCAACCGCGACGACAACGCGAGAACACCTATTATTATTATTATTTTACTATTTTATTATATTATATATTTATTATATTATATGATATAATACAATAATAGTAATTATATAATATATATTATATATTTATATATTGTATTGAGAAGTTGTAGGCTCCAGAAGCTTCGATCATGATTCCTTAAAGAAACCGATCCCAAAGCTACTGGAACGTGTACGTCATCCGCTTCTGCTCCTTCT
>CAKNXH010055745.1:0-37899 GCA_932178445.1 Andricus quercusramuli
TGAAGTCGATCGGACCTCTCTTTCTACCATGTGAGACAGAGAGTGACGATGCGATTGTGTTCCAATAATAGATCATACTCTCTCTTCCTTTTTCTGTTTATTCTATACTTCTTCTTTTTTTTGTGGAATCAGAAAAATTTGAATTTCAATTAAATATTAACAAAAAATCTTATAGTGAAGATTTAATTTTAAACCGTAGTATAACATTTTTGATTAAAATAAATTGATATCCACCGCGCCTTCGCATTAAAATTGCTCCAATAATTTCGAGATATACGCGGTTTTTTATTAACATTACGTAAAAAGGTAGCGATAACAAAAAATAAAAAAATTGCTTACGATGAATCTCTTGTGAATTTAATTTAGAAATTATTTATCGCAGGCTTCGCAGTCTTAAAAATTTTATTATTTGGTTGAAAATTTTAATATTTTGTTGAAAATTCAACAACCTTGTGAAAAAGTCATCTTTTGTTGAAAATATAAATTTTTTGTTAAGAATTGAATATTTTTGCTCAAAAAATCATTTGTTTTCGGAGAAATTTCATGTTTTTTTTCTTTCTTAAAACTGAAACAGTCGAGTTAAAAATTATATAGTTTGGTTTGAAAATTCCTTTGTTTCAGTAGAAATTTAATCATTCTGGTAGAAATTGCATCTTTCTTGGATGAAATGGCAACTGTTTGATTGAAAATTCATCTGTTTTGTTGCAAATCCAACAACTTTTTGGAAAACTTATCTTTTTAACTTAAAAATTCATCTATTTTGGTGTAAATGCATCTTACTTGAATAAAATTTAACTGTTTGATTAAAAATGAACTATTTGGTTGAAAATTCATTTCTTTTGTGAAGAATAAACTTTTTTGTTAAAAAATCATATTTTCGGGTTGAAAAATCAATTTCTTTGTAGATAATTTGTATTTTTGGCTCAAAAATTAAACAATTTTGTTAACAATTGATGTATTTTGTTAAAAATTTATCTTTTTTTGTAGAAAACTAATTTTCTTGTTGGAAGATTAATAGTTTTTGATGAAAATTTACCTTTTTTTGGTTGAAAGTTCAAATACTTTATTAAGAATTCTGTTTTTATGTGAGATTCACCTTTTTGGTTGAAAATTTAACTTTTTTCTCAAATTCATTTTTTTTACATACGTCTTTTTTTTGTTAAATACGACTAGTTGAAAATTCATTTTTTTTATGTTGAAAATTATTTTTTTTACAGAAAATGTAACGATTCCATTTTTAGCTGAAAATTCAAGTCTTTTGTTTAAATTCATCTTTTTGTATTGAAAATTCATCTTTCTGAGGATTCAACAATTTTTTTCAAAATCATTTTATTTACTTTGTATTGAGTTGAATGAATTTAAAAAATAATAATTTCACGACTTCGGTGAAAATTTTGAATTTTTTAAAAACAAGTTTATAAAATATTAATTTTGTAAAAACATTGTATATCGAAACATTATAGGTATACATAACGGAAAAATAATAAAAATATTACTCAAACTTTTTAATAACACTGTAAAATATGAACAAACATTTTTTAGTACAAGCTTCATTTTTTGAATGTATATAGTTTCATTGTGTACTAAACTAGATCGGAAAAATTCACAAAACTCGAAGGCAGAAATAAAAAAAATGATAATATTCACAACTTCGGTAAAGATTTAGAATTTTTCAAAAACAAGTTAATATGTTATTCCATATTATTCCACCAATATGCGAACGAGCAGAAAAATGTTACATTTTTGTGAGACAATTAAAATATATGTCCACATAATTTCGAAATGAAAATTCAGATACTCATTTCACAACATGCCAAAATTTAAAAAAAATATATAATTGGCACAGACGTATTTTAAACATTTCAAAAATTCACTATCATTTCTGGAAATTTAATATATTAGTAACCTTCCATACTAATTTCAGAGAAAAAAACAACATATTCTCATATAATTTCAAAAATTGAATGCAGAGACTCGTTTCACAACATCAGAATTATTTCAAAAATAATGTATTTAGTGGTTTATCAAATTTAAATAAACTTTTATTACGCAAATTATATCCAGTATTCAATTACATATCCTGAAAGTAAATTATCAATTTATGTTTCTGAATTTAAAACAATTTAAAATCAATCTTTATGTGATTCCATATTTTGGTTAAAGTTAATCAGCTAATAATTAATTGAACAGTTCACAACATAAAAACCTTCAAGCAATTATTTTTTTCGAAACGATACAATTTTGAAAATTGAATTTAGATACTCATATCGCAAATTCTCATTTCTTTGAATTTGGACACATATAATTTTGAAAATTGAATTTGAATACTCAATTCACAGCATCAAAAACATTTGAAAAAATCATATAATTGTAATGAAAATATTTTAAAGGAAAAATACATTTTTATCCTGAAAATAGCAGCCAATATTAAATCACATAACCTTAATGTAAATAATCAATTTATGTGACTTAATTGGAAAAAATTCAAATTCAATCTTTATGTAATTCACTTTTTTGAAAAAAAATCATTCAATTTAATCAACAGTCTTATTTGCATTGAATCAACAAAATAATGTTTAAACATGAAATTTAATTTCTGAAAATTTGAATTATTAAGAACTTTTTATACGAATTTTCGAAAAAATGTAAACATGGTATTAAGATATTATTTGTCAAATTCGCGCTCCGAATCTCCGATGCTCTGAAGTCCGCACCACACATTGCCACTCGCGAAATCGGGGCGCAAATATTTAAAAAGTTTTTGGAGACGGCGACTGCAAATGCACCAATTTTTATAATTTATGATTGTATTTAAATTTGTAAATTTACCCAGTTTGAAATTATAACTTTCAAATTATGATCTGAAAATTTTGAAATTATAAATGATAAATTTATGAAGTTATCCAGCAATAAATTCCGAAACCATCAAATTCGATTTCTGAAATTTCGAAATGAGGCCCTCTGCAAATTTATTTATAAAATCCAGGTTTATTGAGTGGTCCAACTATAAATTAATTATATGAAAAAGCTTGTAACGCGGGACACGGATTCTGGTCATCTTTTGTGAGCGAAGAGGGCCTCATTTGAGATGAAAAAAGCTGAAACAGTTTACTAAGATGGAAAGCGGTTTGAGAGAAAACGCGTTATAAACCAGCTGTCGAATTCGCGCTCCGAATCTCCGATGCTCTGACGTCCGCACCACATATTGCCACTCGCGAAATCGTGGCGCAAATATTTAAAAAGTTTTTGTAGACGGCAACTGCAAATGCACCAATTTTCTAGATAAATCAATTTATGATTGTATGTAAATTTGAAAATTTACCCAGTTTGAAATTACGATCTGAAAATCTTGAAATTATAAATGATAAATTTATGAAGTTATCCAGCAATAAATTCCGAAACCATCAAATTCGATTTCTGAAATTTCGAAATGAGGCCCTCTGCAAATTTATTTATAAAATCCAGGTTTATTGAGTGGTCCAACTATAAATTAATTATATGAAAAAGCTTGTAACGCGGGACACGGATTCTGGTCATCTTTTGTGAGCGAAGAGGGCCTCATTTGAGATGAAAAAAGCTGAAACAGTTTACTAAGATGGAAAGCGGTTTGAGAGAAAACGGGTTATAAACCAGCTGTCAAATTCGCGCTCCGAATCTCCGATGCTCTGAATTCCGCACCACGCATTGCAATTAATTTTTAGTGAAAAAAAGTGAATCTTAAACAAGATTTTTCACTCAAGAAAGAAAAAACACACAAATTATTATTTTTTGGCAATGAATAATTTGAAAAACAGAATAAAAATCTCTACCAAATACTTTTTCCAAGTTTATTTCTTCATTTGCATTTAAAATTAAATAAATATATAATTTTCCTAAGCTTCTTGAAAAAACTCAAACATTTTTCGAAGCTTCCAGATATGCCAAAAAAGTCTAGTTTTTTATTTTTCAGGATTTTGAAAAATTTGAGGAAAAATTTGAGAGAGTTTGAAAGATATTTAGGACTTTCAGACGTTTGACTTGAAATATTCCTGAAATTTTGAAAAATCTTTCACATTTAAAAATATTGCCTTAAATCTTCCAGACATTATCGAATTATGTAGAAATATTTTGAAATTATAATATCTTGAAATATTTTGAAAATTTTACAAAGTTTCTTTTAAAATTAGTTTTTCAAAATGAAAATTAGTTAAACTTTTTCCCAGGAATCTCAAGAAATTTTTTAATTTTCTTGAAACCTCTCAAACTTCTTAAAAAGATTCAGGGGTGATAAAAATCGTTTCACGATTTTTTTCGGTGTCATTAAAAAGTTCCAGAAATCCTTTTATTACTTTTGTGTTATGTATACCTATGAAGTTTCGATAGACGAGGCTTCGAAAAAATAAATTATTCATGACTTTGTTTTTAAAAAATTCAAAATCTCTACGCAAGTCGTAAATTTTATAACTTCCAAAATTTCTACGCAGATTAATTTTTCACTAAACAATTGCATTTTTAACCAAAAAGCTAAAATTTCTACAAAGAAAAGAATTTTCAAACATCTATTAAACTAACTCGAATTATTTCTAAAATGTTGAAAATTTTTTAAAAATAAACAATTGGCTCAAACACTTTCAGATTTGTTGGACACTTTTCCCAAAATTTTAACAGTTTTTGAAATTTCCTAAAAAGTTAATTTTTTTTAATAACAATAATTTATAATTTTGCCAAGAATCTTCCCAAGACTTTTTTGTACAAAATCTTCAACAATTCATTTTTTTTCCTTTCAGATCTCATGAAACATCCACAATTTCATGTTTCTCATCTCTTTAAAAGTTTGAAAAAATTTACAAATTATAGTGTGGTAACAAAATAAAGAAATAAATTTTTTTAGAAACATTTAGAAAGAAATTTGATCATGAATTAAATTGTCAGTTGGAGATTTTCTTTACAAATGGGTTAGTACAGAAAAAGAATAAACATTAAAAATTGATTTGTCTTCTTATCACGGTCAATAAAAAAAATTATATTTTGCAAAAAAATTTAATGTGTAGAGAGTAAAAAATTCAAATATATTGTAGAAAGTTCTTTTTTTTTGCTCAAAAATTCAATAATTTGTTAAAAATTGGTTTTTTCATTTGAGAATTAGTTTTTTCAAATGAAAATGTAGAAATTCCATTTTTGGTTCAAAATTGATCTTTTTTATTTTGAAAATTCAAATATTCGGTTAAAAATTTATATAATTTGTAAAAAATTCGTCCTTTCAAAATTTTTCAGTTAAAAATTCGTCATTTCAATTTAATTTTTTTGTGTTTGTTAAAAACTAGGTTTATTAATTGAAAATTTTTATTTTTTGTTGAAAATTAACTTTTTAATTGAAAATTCATATTTGTTGTTGTCAACCAAAAAGATGGATTTTCCAACGAGAAACTTAATATTTTACCAAAAAGGATTAATTTTCAACAAAAAACATCACTTTCTAACAGTAAAAGATAAATTTACTAACAAAAATGTAATAGTTATATTTTCTGTTGAAGAAAATTAATTTTCAACAAAAAAAAGGAGAAGTAAAGAAAATAGTTGAATTTTTAACCAAAGAAATCAGTTGTCAAACCAAAAAGATGAATTTTTAACCAGAAAACCTAATATTATACCATAATGTATCGAGTTTTTCACAAAATAATACATTTTTTGACCAAAGAAATCAATTTTCAACTACCATGGTATTAGTCATGAATCTTCAATACAAAAAATTAATTGTAAATGAAATATTTGAATTTTCGATCAAAAAGATGAATTTTCAATCATAATGATTAATTTTCTACCAAAAAAAGACGAATTGTCAACAAAAGTTATAAATTTCTAACTAAAAAAGATGAATTTTCAACACCTAAAATGAAATAGTTATAGTTTGAAAAATGATTTTCATGTAAAAGACGAATTTTCTGAAAGACCCGTAGAATTTTAAAACAGAAAATATAAATTTCCAAAAAAAAGTTAATATTTGACGAAAAATTCGGATTTTCAACAAAACAATTGAATTCTCAACTAAAAAGATTGAACTATTAAGAACCATTGGCATTAAGAACTAAAAGTAGATTGAATTTTTTGTTATTAACAATATTGTTGAATTTTTAACAAAATAATAAAATTATAGCTTCATTCCCTGAGTTTATAAATTATACAAATATCTTCTTCGAGGTTAACATTTTTATTTAAATAATTGACTACAATCTCTACGATATGTTAGTTAATTTAAATACTTTTTAGAACTTCCGATTTTTTTAGACGAATCGATATTTTCCGTTCTCTTTAGATATTAGTAAAATTCCACACTCACGATAAAAAATCGCTAGTTTTCGTTTTCGGGCATGAAAAATCAAAACGTGACAAAAAAAATCAGAAAATCAGGATAGCGTTAGAAAATCGGGACGTGTTCTGATATATCAGGATATCTGGTCACGCTAATAATATATTTTTTCGCAATTCATTCTCAAGTCGAAAAATGTAAAGAAAATAGAAAAGAGGCTCACATATTTTAGGGCTAGAATCTTCTTAGTATTACGTGAATATAAACGCACCTGCAGTAAAAATACGGATAATACTCTGGATGCCAAAATCACTTTTTTTTTCTAATTTTATACAATTTGTGCTGATTTTTTTCGTTTTCTGATCAAAAATGCGCGTGCCACGTGCACACCGCAGAACGCCGGTATTCCCCGGCAAGGTTGACTGTCGGCGAAAATCCAGCGCTCTGCGCATGCCTGGCGTCCACCTCAATATATTAGTGCGCGAAGTATTGAAATTTAATATACACGAATTCAAGAGTCATATGTCTGTAACTTAAACTTCATATATGCCATTTTAAAATGCATATTTATTGTATATACATTACAATTTCATATAAAAAGTATATTAAACTTCATATGCCCTTGCATATTAAAATTGCAAACATTTCTAACAGTGTATAGTTTAAATTGAACCGCAGCTTTTCGTTGATGAACTTTGTTAAAATTACTATTTTGTGTTCAAGTACTGACTTTTTAAAAGAGTAGGATGAACAATTTCAATTAGTAGGATGCACTGCACCACTTGGTAACCATCCATACTCAGCGAGAAGAAGTTGCTATTTCGTGTAGTAAGCCTTCCTTCTGTGAAGAGTAACTTTGCCGATTTTGCATCGTAACGCATATATGTATATGCATATGTATATGCACTGCACGCGTTCTATACAAAAATAAATGATGTAAAATGTCGACCGATTTGAAGGGAAAACATTATTTCATATATGATTACTGCACTTAATTTACGAATATTCTTACACAATTGCAAGCACACAGCCTTACACATATGACCGCACGCTCAAACGCTTTGAAAAATCGCCCCCGCTGGGGAATCGAACCCTACCTAACTACCTAAAACCTGTCCTAAAACCTAACTATAGCGCATGCCTGAGTCAAGTGAGCTACGGAACCGCTTAGGTTTTTATGACAAACTCTCGATCAAGCGGTTTCTCTGAGAAAAACGTGGCCAGCTAAGACAAGAAATGTCTACTTACAATTTTTTTAATTAATCTCTTACAGATGATATATAATAAATTGTAAAGAGCTTCGGAAAAATATTTTGCTTAAAAGTATTAACTCACACAGTAAATATATTATTAGTAATTTATATGTATTATTATAAAATGATTAGAATTAAAATTTTTAAAAAGTATATATTTTGTATTTTTGAAAATTAAGACTTGAAAACATGTTTTCGAATGAAATGCTTGGAATTTTTAATTTTACTTTATTATCATCTCACTTTATTTAAAATGTAACATTCATTTACATAACTGTTTTTACATGATTGTTTCTGGTTTAATTATCACCAGTAGAAACAAATTGTCAAACGGATATTACTACACACCAAAGATTTGGATGTAAACAGTGGATGTATATGTATGTTATTAATTATAATAATTTGTATTGTAAATTTGTGTTATTTCTTCAACCTTAAACAATTATTTTGTATTAAATCGTTAGGATATTCAATATAATTTTATTTTCTTGCAGGGTATTTGCTAGGTCGGGAATTTTCTTTGATTGGGAAATGACAGGGGATTTATTTTCTAATCAAGATTATTGTTTAATTATTAGTTTTAATAGAAAGAGTTTATTGATTACGTTAAATGAAACTTCATATTATATTGCATAATATGAGAGTCAACGAGATCATATGAAAGTCTTTACCTAGACTTCGATTACAATTGAAATTTTAGAGGTCATTCGCTTCCAATTTTAAATATTTTTTAATTGTAAAGACTAATTGTCGAATCGGGGCAGACTTTGAAGTGCTTTTTGAAATTCTGTACTCTAAAATATTGAAATTTGAGAAATTACATTCAAAGTGACTAAAAATGTAAATTCCACTTTAATATCCGAAATTCAAATTTGATCGTGGGATTCTTGGTTTTCTTGATTTTCAAGAATTTCTTAACTAAAATATTGAACCCTTTTCTTGATTGTCATCCTTTTTAATTGAATACAAGTGATATATGTGAACCTTAAATCATAAAAATATGTCGTTGATATTATTTAACCATTTTTCATTTTTAACTTGTAGTTTATTGTTTGCGTTTTCTAAATGAAGTCGAGATATTTTTAGGAAAAAATCATTAATTAAAAAAAAATGTGTGGGACTTAAAATTGTTCACCTTTTAGCAATCACCCATAGACTTATATAATTATTCTTTATTATTTAAATAATACAAAAATACGTGGCAGCATAAAAAAAGATTACGATGTTTAAAAAGTGTTTAAAAACACCATTATTACAATTTTGTACAATTTAATAAAATTGTATGCCTATTTGAAGCAAGATATTCAGGTAAAAGGAATTGAGAAACAACATTTTTAAAAAGTTCATACACACGTAGCGAAAAAATCCGTCTATTCACACTGAAATTTTAGTACAAAGTTGATAACCCTAAGTTTAATTTTTAAGTAAAATGATTTTAATTTGAAATAACCGATTTCTGGTAAAAAGGGTTAGCATAACCTTAAATTAATCAAAAATTTAAATCTTCTTTGAAGCCTATATCCACATTGCCGGTGAAAATCACTAGCCTAAAACCTATAAGTGAATAAAAGTTTTAATCAGCTTCGAAATCTAATGATTTTTTATTTAAAAATACCGATTTTTCACTAAAAATTCTTGGTATAAAACACCAGCATAACCTAAAATGGTTAAAAAGTTCTCAATCTTCTTGGAAATGTTATAAATATAATTTATTTTAAACAAAGTCGTTGGTTTCAAATTTAATGACTTGTCAAAAATATACCGATTTTAGATAAAGCGCGTCAACATAAGCTATAGTTGTTGAAAAATGGTACATATTCTTTGAAATCTAATAATTTTTTATTAAAAATACTAATAATTCCCAATGAAAAACACAAACATAAAATAACAGAAAATTATTAAGAATTGTATATCTGTTTCAAAATCCAATGACTTTTCTGCAAGATGATCGATTTTTTGTGAAAAACGTTAATATTACTGGAAACTGTTCAAAAATTTGCTATCTTATTTGAACTATAGTGGTTTTTGTCTTACAATACCAGTTTTTGGTATAAAGCGTTAACCTAACCTAAAATTGTTAAAAATCAGAAATCTTGATGATTTTTATTTACAAATGCTAATTTCCAATTTAAAAAAATTACACAACCTACTGAAAAGCTTCAGTAATATTTTTATCATTTTTCTGTCATATGTACCTATTTGAAAAGTTCAAGTCTCTACCGAAGTCGTGACTATGATTATTTTTAAAATTGCTGTGTCTGAGTTTCGTGCCTTTTTCGATAAAGTTTAGTATACAGTAAGACTACATATCTCTAAAAAATGTATTTGTACTAAAAAATATTTCACATCATCTAAGGCGTATACAAAAAGTTTCAGTAATTTTTTCATTTTTTTTACACTATAAGAAACACATATTGTGACACAGTTTCTTCAGTTTCTGGATAGAAGAAAAGAGACATTCCCAGAAAAAATTTGAAAATCATAAAGGTACGTGCTCCTAAATACATAAAAAAATTTATAATTAATTTGCGTAGGAGAAACTTCCCTGCAGTAAATAATTAAACATACAGTGAAAAATACAGTGAAAATTGCTGCACAATGTGTACCGTAATTTTTTTGCGCGTTCACAAAAAAAGTTCACAAAAAAAAATTTATATCACTCTTTCGCATATTTTAAATGTTTTATTTTATTACTGACTTGTTTCAAAACGTCCTGAATTAAGCAAAAGACTATTCATGAGGAATTGAAAATTTTTTTACTGCAAAGGAAACTAATTAGCTCTAAATTCGAGGGCAAACGGATTCTAGAACATTGGTTATCTTATAATAATCTTATGTGATTTTTGTAGTAAACAAAATATTTTCTCCATCAATATTGATTTGAACTTGAATAATAAATTATTAAATTTTCCAGACGTAAAACATGTGGAAGATGTTGTTTCTCCTTTGTGTCGTGCTCCTCGCCATAAGCGGCACCAACGGTCATGAAGGTTATACTGGCAGCTCTAAGCCAGTGTACGTTCCATACAATAGACCCGTAAGTTACATAAATATTTTTCACCAATACCCGCATTGGAACTTGCGATTCACATTCTCGTTGAGAAGAATCTAAGTCGGTGTTTCCTCGATTGTTCACGTCACCGTGGACTAAATGGCTTTAGTCCACTAGAGAACTAAGTAATGCTGTGCGCATACGCCAGATACTCACACTGCAGCGATACATGGGTCGGATGAGGCGCATGCGCACAATTTTCGACTTATGAACGCTACAATACATGTATTGGAATTCTCGACGGTGACTTCACGATTTACGACACTTACAATACAGGTATGGCAATTTCGGCATTCCAATACCGTGTTTGCAATTTTGCCTTACGCTTGTATTGAAAAAGTGACGGAGAATTCGAAACATTTTTAACAGTGCAGGTTACCAGATTACCAGGTGCTCGCATGATTTGCCACGCTCGCTATTCTCGCGCGGCAAACTTCATGCTTGTTGGTAATCGACTATGCAACCTAAAATTATCGAGTGAAATATAGAACAAATTTCATGCAATTCTAAATAACATCTAAACGTTTGTACATGAATAAACATATATTTGATGCATTTTTTTTCAATTGTGGAAATTTTTTGTGAATAGTGCGGAAGTAATGATCGCTGTCCTCAAAACACGCCATGTCCAACACAAAACCCCAGGCGGTGCTAATCATAGTCCTCGGAGGAAACGAAGTCGCTGGAGCTGGACCTTTGATGGATGCCAAATAATGAAAATGACCTGATGTTTAATCAAAATTGTTAATTTCTACATTAACTCCATGCTGATTTAAAATTATTAATAAAGTATTTCCAGTTGGAATTTAAGTTCATTTATTGGCTATCATGAGTTTTCAAAAGTAATTCTTCTACTACTAAAGCGTCTACTATCCCGTCTATGTCATATAGCATTTCACCTTTGCCTTTTCTCATGCTGACAAACTCTGTACTTTTACTTTCCTTCAACTGTTTATATAATAGTTTGATAATTCCTTCAAAGTAGTTTTGTATTTTGTTCTCTTCTTCTGTTCCAATTTTCTCTTTACTCTCTTTGACATGAAATAGCCCGCACAACATTATTGATTTTCATGAAAAAAATGCCCGCGTATGATACGTTGAGCGAATACAACTTGTTTTTTCTTTAGAAAAATAAAAATTTTGCGTAATTCTCAAGTAGATAAAATAGCATTTTTTCGCATCTGAATAAAACAAAATTTGATAGTATTGACATCGTAACCATTTCCCATGTGGTGGGTGAATCTTAACACATGAAGTTCATTTTTGCTGCAGGTAAAGATTAGTTTTTTGTTTTCTCTGTGACACAAAAAGTACGAACTTTGATTTGATGAATTTGTTGGAGTTGAATACTTAATTTACCAATTTTCTATACAGTTAACAGTATAATATGTTTCTCTAAAAGATCACGATTCCGCATGAAATGCGTTTCGAATTGATTTTCAATTCCTTTTCAGCGTAAAAATTTAGTTTTTGATCGAATTTAGTTTGATCGAACAATAATTATTAAAATGTACGCGAAAACCGCAGCTTTCTACCATTAAACAAAGACGGAACATCGTATTGAGGAAGGAAAACCTGCTTGAGACAAACAATGACGTGCGGCTGAGTACTCTCCGCTCTGCGCAGTTGACCCTGCTGCAGCTTCGTTGAAAAATTCGAACGGAACAAATCCCTTCGCGTACAAATTCCACATTCTAAAAACTATCAAAAAATTTTAAATTGTCAATTTTTTGAAAATATGAAAAAACATATTTTTTGAATTCATTCGAACTTGAAATTGCATCAGCATGAACCAATTCAAACATTTTATTATTTTTTATTCATGGGAAACATTTTTTTTCATGATGCTTATAACGTTCCTAAACCACAAAAAAAAGATATGAAATCCCAAAAAGCCCAACTCACGACCAAAATTTTTGTTAAATCTTTGAAATATTCTAAACAAAATTTGGAATCGTTTAAAATCTTTGAAATTTTTTTGAAATCTTCAAAAATCTTTTGGAATGTTTGAACCTTTTTTGTGAAATCTTTTGAAATCCTTGAAATCTTTTTGAAAGTTTTCGAAATTTTTCAAATCTGGTATGCTTTTTAGAATCATTAAAATTCTTGAAATCCTTTGAAATCCCTACGAGTTTTTTGAAATATTTTTGCAATCTTTCTGAAATATTTTGTATTCGTTTCAGATCATTGAAATATTAAAAATCTTTGCGACATATTTTGAAAACTTCTAAATAAAATTGACATCGTCAAGATTTTTAAATTGTTTTAAATTTTTTGAAATCCTTATGACTTGTTTGAAATTTTTATGAAATCTTTTGAAATCCTTGAAATCTTTGAAATCTTTGAATTTTTTCGAAATATTTAAAATATGGTATATTGTATATTGTACCCCTTTAAAAATCAGTGTAATTCTTGAAATCTTTTGAAATCCTTACGAATTCTTTGAAATATTTCTGAAATTTGTTGCATTTGTCTGAAATATTGAAATATTAAAAATCTTTGAGAAATCTTTTGAAATCGTTTAAAACCTTTAAAATATTTGAAATTTTTGAAATCTTCTAAACAAAATTTGAAATCTTTTGAAATCCTATCACTTCTTTGAAATTACTTTGTGAAATTATTAAAAAACTTTTGAAATGTTTAAAATTTGTTGCAAAATTTTTTGAGAACCTTGAAATCTTTGAAATCTGAGAAATTTTTCGAAATTTTTGAAATCTGGTACCCTTTTTGGTATCACTGAAATTCTTGAAATCTGTTGAAATCCTTACAGTTTTTTCGAAATATTTTTGCAATATTTCTGAAATATTTTATATTCATTTAAGATCTTTGAAATATTTAAAATCTTCCAAATTTTTTGAAATATTTGAAATCAAGTATATTGTACCCTTTTAGAAATACTTGAAATTCTTGAAATCTTTTGAAATTCTTATGAATTCTTTTAGATATTTATGAAATCTTTCTAAAATATGTTGCACTCGTTTGAAATCATTGAAATATAAAAAATTTTTGTGAAATCTTTTGAAACCATTTAAAACCTTTGAAATGTTTTGAAATCTAGTGTACTGTATCCTTGTCGTTTTTCGGAAATTGTAATTTAATTTGTTTGTAATGTTATTTTGTAGGATTGAAACTAAAGTAGCCGTCCAACCTGTAAAAAATAACACTGAAAATAAACAAGAATAAATTTATGGAGAAACGACACAAGTTGAAATATAATTTCAAATTTTTTTTTTAATCATGAAAAGAAGACAATAAAAATACGTATGTTTCAATACGAATGCATACTATAGATTGTAATAATATAAATTTGGCTGTGTCTAGTCATCCCAAAAAATTAGGGGGTGTTTGGTTTTGGCTCGTCTCCAGTGGAGGGTGCCACTTGAGGGCCGTCAAGTTCCCTTTCATCGACTGCCGCGCGTCGACTCAGTTCAGGTACTCTTCGTGCTTCGCCCAAAGTGGACGTGCGGTCGAACTGTGCTATCGCACTGTGATATCATCAGCAGTGTAGTCTTATTCATCCAAATAAGATCAGTTATCTCAACAATATTCAGCGACTATTGAATCTACGATATCCGTCACCCCTCCTCCCACGTAGAACTAAACATTGGTCCTTCGAGCCGGATACTCGACGCAGAGCCCACGCACCTGACATCAGCTTGCCGCATCCTCTCAGATGAAATCAGTTCAATTTTTACAATTGCGGTTTGCCACATTGGATTCACTATTTTGAATTTAGATATTTCGACAGTTTTTCATGGGTGAACATCACTATTAGTTGAGGAAAATTAAGATAAAAACTGATTACTTTCTGCCTTTTAATGTTCACAATGGTAATTTTTTATAGTATTTATTTATAAAATTGTAAAAAAATGACGGATTATTAATTCTTATGATCGAGTATCCTTTTTCCGATAAAAGATAGTTATTTCAACGCAAAAATTTACTTTGCAAATGAAAAATCCATTCTGGAGACTATTTGTTTACTTTTATTTCTTCCTAACAATTGGATTTGCAAGTAAGTAATTTTTCTTCCCTTCAGTGCAGCGATAATGTATTGAGTGAGGATTGAGTGCAACGATGATGCGGTTGAGCTAAAATTGTACGGGAATAAAAGAAAAATGATAAAAAATCGCCTTTTTTCAGTATTCGCATTAAGGTGAAAGTTTAAACACAAGAAAATAAAAAGACTCAACTGTCTCCAGAATTCATGCCGAATTTTCGAAGAAAAAAATCAAAATATGGTGAAAAATTTCCGTCCCCAAACTTAATTTTAACCTTGGGTTTTATCATTTCGCTGTTAACTGTGCCGTTCGTTGCGCATGACTAGTAAGGGTCTTAAAATTTTCAAATCCTCTGAATCCCAAAATTTATACAATTTGGAAAAACCATCCTTCCTATATACTTCGCTCACCCAATACTTCAGTTTAACAAAGTTTTATTAATATCGCTAGAATACTCTGATATTGATTGAATCGATTGACCTAGAATGAAGGATATTCATTTGTCGATAAACCCTGTGCTTTTTTTTGTAATGTGTGAGCAATAAACAATATTCACTGTTAAAAAATGTTGATTTCCTTCTCCAGTACTTATAGCTACTGCTCCAGAGTATGAGAAGACATTCATGCTATAACTTTATGCTATAACTTGTATGCTATATTGTTGAAAAACAATTAGTTGGTGACTTAAAATGTCCTGAATCGACTGAGGCAGAGTGTTATAGCATGTTGTCATATCAGAATGATTATTTCAGTGTAAAAATTCAAAGCAAAGGTATATAATTGAATAATATTGAAACTTAAATGCTTTAATTCATGCTTTTATAATATTCAATTTTGAATTTTGTTTTGTGACAGATGGACTTCCGCAATCCAAATACGTTAGTCGAGGCAATCTGCCTGTTAGGAAAGGATGTTAGCGATCCAACGTTCTGTCCTACCAAGCCTAGATTCTTTCGTCGACTTTGCGATTATTTTCATCTTCATAGGGAAAAAGCGAAGAAAAAATTCCGCGTATTTCTCTATGCTTCTTGAAAGAATAATAAAGAGGGATAGCGGGATCGTGTTCAGAAGGAAAGGATAAATACAGAAAAAGTTCCACCACCGCCCTCTGCATGCACTGCAGTTCCAAATGCATGTTCTCCCAAAGAAAGCGTCAGTTTTGCGTCTGATGTCCCCATTACTGATACAGATCCTTCTACGAGAACATCCTTCAAAAATAACTTAGGATAAGTGTACTTGGATGCGTGAGATGTGTTTAAAGATGAGAAAGTATCATCTGAATTGCTGCATGTGCAATTACGAACATTTCTGGCAAAGCTTGACCTGAAAGTTCCTTGTCTGCTGAAGCTTAGGAGTTTCCAAGTGAGAAAAACTTGTAAGCCCTGAACAAATTCGTGGATTATGCTGATTGTAAGCAGCCTGCTCGTAATTCAAAATACAAATTTTAGGGTATGCTTCGATAGAACATAGTTCACATTCGGATGAGAGCAAATGGTACTGCAGATTCTGCAGCTCATACCTTGCCTTTGACTTACCAGTTGCGTGGCGAAGAGAGGGCTGTAGCAAAACAGCAATTGTTACATGTAAGGCCTAAAGCTTTTCAAGTTCAGGATCACGTTAAATTGAATGAAGACTTAGCACAAGAAGGGCACTATTGTTCACTACAATCTCCTCCAGTTTTACAGAAGGAAAGATCGAAAGAACTAGGAAAGAACGATTTAGATGCAGACGATAGGATTGATCTTCTGAAGTTATTCACAACAAGAAAAACGGAAAATCATTCCTTCATAAAACGATATGTCATTAATCCGTTCATATTGTTATTTTGTATGTTCCAATAAATTAGCTTCCTGAAGATGATTCCTTTGGAAGAAATCATTTTAAAATTTGATGCGACGGGTTCCATTATTCGCAAACCATTTCCTGGGTCCACTAAAGTATTCTTGTATGCCGGCGTGATGATGGTTTTCGGCAAACTCATTCCACTGTTTTAAATGATAACAAACAACCACACTAATAAAAATATGAGAGACAGCTTAATATTTTTTAAAGAACTTTGGATAGAGCATAAAATCGCATGGCCTCCATTTGAAGTAGTTATCACGGATTGGTCTTGGGCAAGTATAAATGCGCTAATGGAAGCTTAGAATGGAACTTTGAATTTTGTTTTGTGACAGATGGCCTTCCGCAATCCAAATACTTTAGTCGAGGCAATTTGCCTGTTAGGAAAGGATGTTGACGATCCAACTTTCTGTCCTACCAAGCCTAAATTGTTTCGTCGACTTTGCGATTATTTTCGTCTTGATAAGGAAAAAGCGAAGACAAAATTCCGCGTATTTGTCTATGCCTCTTGGAAGAATAATAAAGAGGGATTGTCGGATTGTGTTCAGAAGGAAAGGATGAATATAGAAAAAGTTCCACCACCGCCATCTGCATGCACTGCAGTTCCAAATGCATGTTCTCCCAAAGAAAGCATCAGTTTTGCGTATTCGAATGCAAGAGCTGCACACGAATACGTAAATGGAGAAAAAAAGAAATTCCTCTTCATGTTTATTTTGACGTGTTATCCACACATTATGAAGATGATTTCTTATTTTCTGTATGGGAAACAAATTGAAGGGAAAAATATAATTCTTGAATGCATGGCAATACTCGCCCATTGTTCGGATTAGAAGGATCTTTTACTGAAGGTGCAGCATTTGTAGATTATCCTGTTATCGAAAAAAAAAACTGAATGAGTAGTGGATGCCATAGCTGCAATGAAGAAAGTAAAAAAGGTACTTTTGAAGAAGCTGACAACCGCCACGGCACGGATGATTCGGATGAAGAGGAAGAGATAAGGTTTGGGTCTAATGCAAACGCTCAGTACAAGAACATTCCCTTCTTCAATGATTTTGAAAAGGTTTATCAGAAAGTTTTAACTTTAATTGAGAATGATGGTGAAGGAGAAGGTGAAGACAATGATTTTGCTTCGAACGTTTTTGTAGAACATTTGCGTAAAAATCTACTGCCGTATTGTTTTTTCTGGACTGGAATACTCAAAGAAGATCCTAAGCACTATACAAATGCTGACGTCGAAAATTATTACAAAATTGTCAAGGAATCCACTTTTGAAGGAGCAGCAAACATGAAAGTTGTTCGTATAGTAGCAAAACTCGAGGAAAAAATTAAAGCAGGATTGAAAGAGGTTCGACTATTCAAGTTCTCCCAGGATCTTTGACATTCAAAGAAGACGCTTGTCATGGTGAAAAGAAGAGCAAAGATCGTGTGACTGTCATGGTCTGTGCTAATATGTCTGGTAAAGAAAAATTGAAGTTATTGGTAATAGGAAAATGAAAAATCCACGATGTTTCAAGGAATTCAAGTCTTTACCAGTGCTTTAAAGAATAATAAAAAATCTTGCATAATGACCAGTTTAACATATAAAGACTGACTTAATAAAATTGATCGCAAATTCCAAAGAGAAATTTGGAAAGTTCTTCTCTTTGTGCATAATTGTCCGGCTCATCCGAAAGTTTCAACAAAAACACTAAAAGCCGTAGAAGTGGTTTACTCACCACCAAATTTGACTTCAAAAGTGCAATCAGTGAATAGAGAAATTATCAAGAACCTTAAAGTTGATTAGCGAAAGAGAATCTGAAAAAGATTGCTCAAGACTGCGGATGATAAAAGGGGGGTACCAGATTTGAATTTGTTGGATGCCATTTTCGATCATAAAAAAGCTTGGACTGATCTCACTAGTGGAACAATTGCGAATTGCTGTTGGAAGGCAGGCTTCATGAAATGTGATGTTGAAAATGCTGCGATGCAAGAAAAGGACAAAAATTCTGCGAGTGGTGTTTCTGAAAAGCGGATTGAACCTGCAGACAGTGAGACATTTGATAGTGTGAAGGAACAAGAACCTGGGATATTTGATGACAAGAATGATGCCGATTGCCGAGGATCAGGGTAAGGGTTTGATTCTGCTCAGCCCTATATGGTTTTAGATATAGCATCTGAAAAAGAAAAGCTAAATTCTAGAATGCCTTGTTTCTTTTGTCCTTCGGGCTAACAATGTATTTAAGGGATTACGAGAAATGGGGTATGGTTGTATTTTCACTACTATAAGAACTACTATTTATATCACGAATGAGATTACGCTTAACTTGGTGAGCCATTATTCGAATTATTTCATCTTGAATATCATGGCTAACCCACTTGTCTCGCCCTTTAATCCAATTGGCCAAATCGGGGATCGCTGCTGACTTCGATTTGCTTGAAAGCCAAAACCGCGCAATTATGTCAGAATGAATCCAGGAATTGAATAAATATTCACACAATTAACAACTGATTTGAAGATATCTTGTATTTGCAGTTCACGACACAATTGTTGTTAATTTATTTCACAATGAATTTACAGCGACGAAAAATTAAATCAAGTTTTATTTTTAAACGCGATATTCAATCATTTTATTTCGAAGCTCAATAATAGTTCAAATGCAGGAAGGCTTTCTTCTGGCGTTTTGAATGCGCGCTCCTATATTTATCATCTTAAATCTGATGACGTAGAAGGCTCGCATTCGAAATGTCGTCACTAATAGCCAATCATAATTCCAGTTTTACGTCAATGTCGACATCATCTACCAATCAGAATGTGGATGATTTCACCCTCGACGCCACAAAATAAGTCAGAGCTCCGATCCAGATTAATCCAGATCAGTCCTCGCTGATTCATGGATTTGCGCAATATTATTAGACCCTTTCGTCTTGTTTACCACATATTTCAGCGCCCTCCTGTCGAGACTTAATCTAGACCAGATGTTCTCAATTGCTATGACTAATTCTACGACGCATTTGCCTATGAGAGAGAGATAATACTATCAAATTCGTAATATAACTAGATACATTTTATATTATAATTTACAGCCATTTGGTTTATTTTGGCCAATTCTTTCATGAATAAATTTGTAATAATTTATTCATTATCAAATGATTTTAAAGTTATTAAGCGAAATATTGTATCATTCACAATTTAAAATTCAGGTTTTAAAAGATGAAGTCGCAATCAAATAATTGTTCCCCAATAAATAACCAACTCAAACATTCAGTTAGTTTCCATTTACTAAATGACACTCTTCAAATAAATTGAAATTTAGAATTAATTCCCGCGTAAAAATAAAGTCACGTGACTTTAGACAAAGCGCACTTCGTCACATCACACGTAAACAACATGGCCGGACTCCGAGCGGTGAGCGAGCATTCTTCAAAAAGTTTCAATTAATATAAATAAAAATTTCCACATGAATAGAACAGTAATAAACATAATAATATACAATCAAAATTTACGATTTTCTTGATGAAAGCAATTGTTTTTTACTCAAGAGAGAAAAGCCCTTTGTAGAACGACGGCATACAAAATTTTAAATTACTATAAAAAGGGGGGGGGGGAGGCTAAGCTCCCCCTCGTTCGTTTTTGGGGGTGAATTCGGCCCCACCTGCCCACACTTCCACGGCCGCTGCTATAATGCCCTTTTGCTTCTACCCTTTGAGTTGAAAGGGACTGTTGGATATGGGATAATCTTGTATTTTTACTCTTCGCGTAAAGAGAAGAAAGTTACTAGAAATGGGATATGCTTGTATTTTCTCTATTTACATGATAAAAAGAAAAGTTACTCAACAAGGGGTAAGGGTGTGTTCTTATTCAGCTTCATCATATTTTAAAATAAGGGAGAGAGAGAGAGAGGATAGCGTACCTCACCGCGGCAACAGAAGGTACTGCATGAAATGATGTAAACAGTGACGTCAGCAAGGTGGCAAGGCGGGTGGTGGCGAGGGCTTGCGAGAACAGCGCACGCGCGCGACGCTCGACGCGCGCATCTCCCTCCACTGACTTTCTACCCTCTCTGCGCGAGTCCCAAGCAACGCCCACTCAACCTCCACGTTAAAACGGTGCACACCAGCCCAGAACGTCAGTTGTTCGGGAGCCTGATACCAGCACCCTCTCAAAAAAACTCTACAGCTAGACACTAGGGATGGATATTGGTCGGTAAGATTCGAATATCGGACTCGAGTCTGTTTACCGACTGAGTATTCGAAACTTCGAGATCGAGACTCGAGTCCCTGCTTAATGCGAATGTGGCTTCAAGCAACTTCAAACTAAGCTTCTTACTCAACGCAAATTCTTTGGAGGATTCAATTCTTAATTGTTTCCTGAATATTTCAAGTGACAAATGAAAAAAATACCGGAATTGACTCACACCCACATTCATTTTGAAAATGAAAAGAATAGTTTTCTTGAAACTTATTTTTTAAGCTGTAATATATTTTTTATTTACAAAATTATTGTTTAATTATTGAACTAATTGCCTATTGCTCAATTAAAACGATAATACGCTAGAGACCAGAAATGACTCATACTCACATTAATTTTAAAAATCCACAATTATTTTACAATTTTGTTCTCGAGATCAATAGAATCCTTCTCTGATTAGTACTTTAATTAAAAAAATTATTGTCAATGAAATAAAGTAATCGTAAATATATGTGATTACAAAACCTCCCATGGATTTTTTTTATCAAAACCTGGATCAAAAAGATGCAAACAATTGACAATGATACTTATCCGACGTCTGGTAATTCGTATCCACCTTCCGATAAAAATTATCCGACATCGGGTAATAATGTAGTTTTCAATTGTTTGCAACGTTTTCACTCAATATATTTATTTGGTTTATATTTATATAAATGAAGTTCCAGAAGATCATTATTAACGTTCCCTTCATTTGTTCCACATTCATCATTTGGCGATGATTATAGTGTGGACAATTCGAGGATGGAGGTGCGAGAATTGTAAGGATGGGAGTTGGATATTTTTGGATGGGAGTTGGATCTTGGTGGATGGGAGTTCGATGTTTGTGGATGGGAGTTATTTGTTTGTGGGTAAATGTTTTGTGGGTATAAATTTGTCACGCAACAAGCAAAACTACCATTAGGGAGATCCTCATGATACTTCAGGACGTATTCTGAAAAAATAGACGGGCGCTTCCGTTTTATCAGTTTCATCACTTATAAGTGATTTTGAACTAGGGTCAGCCATTGATTTTAACAATACAGAGAAAGCTGAACTTTGGGCAATTTCTATATACCTTTGCCTTCCTGCATCCTGTTTGGCTTTCTCGGCAAAATGCTTTTCTGAGGCTGTCTACCGTTTCATGGCTTTGGCGGTCTCGTTCAGTGGCTCTTTCGGAATCTTCAGTGATCCGTTTTGAAATATCAGCATTTTTTCCAGCCATTCTTAATATTCTGCAAGAAAAAAAAGGTGTAGATAATGCGGCCTCACGTTGATCCACTCCTCGTAAGGGTTGGTTTCTTGAGGAACAACTAGCCTATTCAAATACTGGCACAGGCTCACTGCGACACCTTCTGCTGCATCTTGGTCGACACCAGGAAGCTGCTGAGCCATCTTTGCGTTGTGGTACAGCCAGATTTTTCTCCTGGGCACTTTAGGGGTTGGTGGAGCTGCTTTTTCAGGTTTCATCACAGGATTCGACTTCGTCCTGATTTTTGCTTCAGTAACCTGGTCTCTATCTCGGCCAGCAATCTTCACTTCAGATTGAAGGCGCCAGGATCAGTCACGAGGTACTGATTTATAGTCTGCAAAAAAGTAAAAATTATAATGAAACATAATGTGTCTACTTTGTCCTGAATACAAAAATAGGTAATACTTACGTTGTGAGCAATCTTGGCACGTGGTATACACTTGCTTAAAGTCACAGACTTCTCGTCGCACACTTCCATTATCACTTCCCACAATGTTTCTAGAAGGTTTTTAATGCCCCTCATTAGATCCTCGTCATTGGGAGTAATCATTCCAAACGTCTTTTCTTTGCTGGATCTCTCTCTGTCGATTTTCATCAGAACTCGGCCGAAAAAATGTGACAAAAGTAGAAAACGCATTCATTCTCCGCTTTGCCCTATTCCTTCTTTTGTAGTTGCTCCAACTCCTCTGTTGCCCTCTGAATTCTCCTGAAGAAACCACAATTAATTTTATCTTCATAATTATTTCGTTGAACGAAATAGTTAGCAGCATCTCTGGATTGTCATGATCAAGCTTTTCGCAGTCAAGGATATCATCTCCCAGCTAAACCTCGCTATTTTCAGGGTCTGGCAGATGGGCATCATTATTTTTCATATTATTCAATCCGAGGACATTCATCGCATCGCTTCGATGTTTGAGTCGTGCGCAAAGCACGCAATGTGCTTGTCATCACCAGTGAGGAAAGTCGATACATTATCGATTGTCTTTCTTTGTGGCACAGGACTTTCCACAATTATGGCGCTATTCGATTGAGCATGCGCAGTGTTTTCACGCACACTCAAAAATAATTTTGAAAATTAAAAGGATTATTTACTTAAAACTATTTCTTAAAGCTATGTGATTGATATTTTCATGTGCAAAATTAGTTTTTTATTATTCAAATATAATGCTTTTGTTTAATTAAAATAAAGATTCACGAGAGATGCTGGAAGTGAGGCGCTATTCGATTGAGCATGCTCAGAATTCAGCATACTTCAATTATTTTTCAAAGATAAAGATTGAAAGTTCAATTTTCATAATTTCTAAATACGATATTAATTGAAGATAACAGTAATTCTTTCATTACACAAAAACAAAAATCCTATTGTCCAGGATCAATATAATAGATAGTTTACAGTGCTCCTTCTACATATATGTAGCTTTTATGACTGCCAGAAATTTGTTCTGCAGAAATGGAATGGGGATCAGGGTAAATTGGTTGTTGATTAGCCAGGTGAGCCTAAGACTTTATGGTGCTCCACCTTATTATTTGTATCTGTTATTACTGCCGAGACGATTTTCTGAGAAAATGGAAAGTCAGGCTATCAAGTGAGTCATTGTTGGGGACCTTCGACCCAAGCGAGCCTGAAACTCTGACAATGAGTCAGAGAACCAGAGAATTTGATGAATTTTTTTAGGGCTTCTGAAACTTATTTTTGTTTGTGAATTTATATTCCTTTGTCTATTAACTCAATAGAAATTGTAGGATCCGTGAGATTTATGGCTCTATCAAATACATCTATAATTCTATTCTCTTGCTTGTTTTGTCGTGAATGTGAGATAAAATCCTTCCTGTATAACTTGTGCCACGATTGTTTGCGTCTTCAGCAAAATGAGCTACTGGTAATGGAAATTCACTGGCAATCTCTCACCCGTGCTTCAATAGTTTGTCGACAGTTGGGCTCATTCTGAGCCATGGATAAAGTTCGTAATGACGACAGTAAATATTCCAACAGATTATAAGTATCAATTTATTTAATTCGAAGTATATAAACTTACCTTCAGGAATAATTTTTTTTTAATAATCTGTACTTTTTAACACGCCGACGATTTTGGTCTCGATTATGGTCCTCATTATCCATTATTTGTCACCGCAAATTGAGCGTTCAAAAACTCACGAAAGCTTAGAAAACAAAATGTCAATAAACACAACTGCAGTCAATGCAAAATTAAGGTTATGATACTCACGAACCTATAACGCGTGTTGTGTTCTGGGCGTGTCCAGTATGACTTGAACCACCTGCCAAAATTTACATAAAGTATTTTGTACGAGTCTGACTGAACTACCTTCGATTACAATTCCCACGCTTTCTTAAATATCTTAATTTAAATTAAATTCGAAATCTGTCAAATATTCAAAGCCGCTCGTTTTTGGTTATCTCATGATAATGTAGGTTCCTATGGTTTCAACATGGTAGTTGTGGACCTTTCGCCAAAGACCATAGAAATATCAGGAAATATCCGAAAACGAAAATCGCATTCCGTCACATACGTCAATTCAAATAGATTTAGAAATTTGTTCTTATGGTAAACAAATAGTATGATTCAACTCAAACAAAAGTCCGTTTAACTTTTGTTGATAGTTCTTTTATAATGATTTTCAAACAATTGAACCAAAATTTTCATTTTAAAAATTCCTGTTTGTCACGTGACAGCTTACAATTTCCGGCGTGCCTCTCAATCTATACTCAACTGTTCGCAACCTTTGCGTTTGGTTTTGTGCTTCTCATGCGTTACTCAGTTCAAAACGATTTTATAAAAAGGCGAATAAAGACGACTTTTATGTTCAACACCATTTATAAGACGACATAACAAATTTCTAAACAGGTAGGAATAATTTTTTTTCATAATACAAACGTATTTAATGCATGGGACTAACAAAAGCATAATCAGAATTCGTATAGGTTATGTCAGCGTCCAATCATTAACTCACACAGTTTCATTTATTTCTTTGTTTCAAGAAAGGTTTCCTATCAGATTTCAATAAATACATTTAAAGAACAAGAATACTTTATTTCACATTAAAGTTAAATTAAGATGGCGCATTGGAAAATTGTCATCCTAATCTTCATTGAGATTGAGGAAAAATTACATTGTTAAATATTTTAGGAAACTATGAAGACAAACAAACTAAATTCAAAATAAGCTCGGAAACAAAAGATGCCTTGAAAGTTTCTGGACTGCCAGATTCTGAAGAAGTCTGAAAAAAGTTCAGATGCAAAACAAAACAAAGACTCGCTGATAACTTTAAGGAAAACAGAAATGTATAAAGATTCAAAAGCTTCTGATTCTGGTAAGCCTAGTAAAAAAAATTTCTTCTCTTTGATTCTATATATATTACAAGCATCTTTTTTTTTTAATTTAATTAATCTTTCACCTTGAATTTTATTTCTTCATCATACTTTCATTATAATTTTAAAAATCGAAAGTCTTTAGGACGAAGCTTCTTCTGCAAAAATATCTATTGCCTCAAATGAAGACAGCTGGAGCGAAAAGGAAGAATGGGAAATATCTAAGCGCAAGAAGCAAAGGAAAAATAAGAAATCGATAAAAAAAAATCACAAAATAGAAGACCAACCGTCACTCGATCTATGAAGTTTCGAAATATTACATCTTTAAAATCTTTATCTTTAATTTAAAAAAAAAAAAAAATAACTTTTCAGCGAAATAGATAAATTATTAACTAAAAAAGATAAATTTTTAACACAAAAAAGATTAGTTTAACTTTCAGTTAAAGAAATAAGTTTATAAGTAAATAAAATAAATTTTCAACGGAGTAGTTGAATTTTTAGCCAAACAAATGATTTTTCGACCAAGAAGATTAAATATCTATAAAAAAATGTCGACAGAAAATTTAGTTATATTTTTAGTTAAAAAAATTAATTTTCAATAAAAATTTTCATCGAGATAAAAAATAACTTTAAATAAAAAAAACTATGTACCAAAAAATAATAATTTTTAACAAAATACATCAAGTTGATCCGAACATTTTAATTTTCAATGAAATTTTCAATCTAATATTTGCATTTTCAACCACAAAGATGAATTTGCCACCAAGAATATTAATATTCTACAACAAGAGACAGTGTTTCAACAAAATACAGAAATGTTCAAACAAATATTTGAATTTTCAACTCAAGAAGATTGGTGTTCAAACAAATATGATATAGTTAAATTATTAGTTAAAAAATTGATTTTCAATGCAAAAAGCTAATTTCGAACCAAAAAGATTGATTTTTTTACCAAAAAGCTTAATTTTTAATAAATACATGAATTTTCAACCGAGTAATTGAATTTTCAACAGCATGATAAAACTGACAAAAATTTAAGATTTACTAAATGTAACATTTCCTTCTTGAGCCAAAGCAGAATTAAAATTTGTATTTCACATGAGCAAAAGTAACTTTATTGTCAAATGTCAATCAAAATTTTTATTTTTGCAACAGCCGAAAAATTACCATTTTTCAACATATTTGATATACGCCTTAAGCGCAAAATATTAAAACCGACACGCTTTACTTCGCCTATCGGTTCACGACGACGTTGCACATACAATGGCCCAAACAAACGACGCTGAGTCATCGCTAAGGGTTTCCAACGACTGATGATAACACGGCTACACGTCGAGTCCAAATAAACAAAATTTTTTCCCACCTGTCACTTTTATTTTCTACTGAGAAAATTTTTCGACTTTAATAATTTGGACTCTAAAAATTTTTCCACCTGTCACTTTTATTTTCGACTAAGACCATTTTTCGACTTTTACTTCCTAGAATCGCGAACGAACCGATCGCTCGTTCGAAATTCACGGAAGGCAGACTGTCGTTATCTTTCCGATTGAATACGAAATCAAATTTACTAATTTTTCCATCTCGCTAAAATTCATTTTGGGCAAGAGACTCAGCGACGTTTTCGACAGTATTATCAATTTTGTTATTATAATAATCACATAGGTTAATATTAATTATAATCTACAGACTTCATTGTTACGATATTCCGATATTTCATCACATAAATAACTTTACTTTTGATAGCCTAAGAATAATCTTGTAATGTGGAGAAGCACTCAGTGTGGCAGACAGGATGAGCGGAGGGCCGAATGACGCGATTGGCTCGCTCGCGCCAAATACTCGATAGTGTGGATTTCATCGTCGCACCGACGCGTAGGTGGGAGACATCTCGCGCGCGGGGCATAAATACGGGCCGCTTCGTATGTTTGTGATCAGTCGCCGACAGGAGACACGAGAGGACAGACGGGAGCATCTACCGCTGGACTTTTGCTACTCACGCCACTACATTCTCTGTCTGCACTCTGAGAGCTCCCTACCCCTTGGATACAGAAATAAACAGTGAACTGTGAACTGTGACTCGATTTTCATTTTCTTGTGCTTACATGTGTTTTTTTTGTTTGTTTGTTTTGTTTACTTGTGATTTTGTTTTGCCAGTTTCTTTTTCTTGTTTTTTGTTTGTTTGTTGTTGTTGAACGAGCCACGAGATACCTCCGGGTGTCTTGAAGTCTGAGAGTTTCGCTCTAAATTTGTGGATGCCCTCCCCAGGACGCATCGCAAATTGCGAGTCGAGGTCTCTAGGGATTCTTCCCAAAAAGTTGAACGAGCCACAAGACACTTTCGGGTGCCTTCGTGGTCCGAGAGTTTCACTGTCGAAATTGTGGATGCCCCCTCCGGGACGCATCTCAAATTGTCATTGGAACCCTCTAAGGACTGGTGCCAGTCAAACGGCTAACCACCGCTACGAATGGGACTGAATCCTCGACAGCGCCGCGCCCGAGCCCGCTTTTTGGAGACTCAACGACTTCGCAGCCTAGGATACTTCACCGACGCAACGACGGTAGTCGCGCCACCCCCTCTGGGGCCAACCATAGAGCCCGTGGCCCAAAACACCAGCCAGGAGTGGCGGCGACTACCCACCCGACCTCCCGCGCGCAAAAATAGCCACCAGAGGAGGACAAAACCTCACTCCTACCACTTACGTCCACGACCGGCCATTTGCTCCGCAAGCGAGTTACGTGAGTACTCCGAGCACGCCCGGGAGCACCTGGATCGTTACTTCTCTTCGATCCCGTCTGACGGATTTCCATCTCTCTTCTAGGTACCCTACGAACCACCCATGGAGGAGACGTGGTACGACTCAAAATCTTGCTCCGGCAGCAGCTGCTCGCTACAGAGCATTTCCCCGCCGGATAGTTTCTGGCGATGGAAATAGACTTAACGGGGATCCCGATCACAGTCTCCTTCGCCTGAAGAATTTCTTTGTGCTTATTACCGAACCTCGGCCCTTTTCAGGGCCAACAAACATTTTAACGAAGGAAGAACTTGGGCCCAAGAACATTCTTTTTATCATATTCATTGTATTATTTGAATTGAAATAATTATTTTTAGAAACCAAAATCTACTGAAGAAGATCAATTTTGAATAAGAAATGGAAGATTTTCGTTTTCAGTTAAAATAATTAATTTTTAACCAAGAAAAAGGGATTTTTGAAAAAATAGTTCAATTCCCAACCAAAGCCATGAATTTTCGATTTAAAAATTAATTTTTAACAAAAAGTGTAACAGTTGATATTTACACCAAGATAATATAATAATAATATAAGTATATATTATATGTATGATAATATTATAATAATATAAATATATATTATATATATATAATAATAATCTTCAACGGCGATACCACGCTGAAAACACCAGTTCCCGTTAGATCACTGAAGTTAAGCAGTGTTGGCGCGGTTAGTACTTGGATGGGTGACCGTTCGGGGAATACTGCGTGTTGTTGACCCGTCGTGGGTGTGGTGGACCCACACTGGTAGTATTTATCCACCTAGAAACACTACCCGAATCGGGTAGTGAGGCAATGAACTTTCGAGTTCGAAATGCTACTCAATTTTTTTTTTATATATATAATAATATATTTAAATAATAATGTAATAATTATTATATTAATATTTTAATTTAAAATACGAATTTTTAACCGATTATTTGAATCCATAATCGAAACAGACTAATTTTCAAACCAAAAGGAAAATTTTTAACAAAAAAGGTGAATTTATAACCCAAAAATATACATTTTCTACCAAGAAAATTGAATTTTCAACCAAAAAAGATGATAAGGGAATTTTCAACCAAAAAGGATCAAGTGTCCAACAAAAATTAAACCACTATATTTTCAGTAAAAAAATTTCTTTTTCAATACAAAAAAAATTCAACACAGCATTTACATTTTTCAGTAAAGAAATTAATTTTCGTCTAAAATAAAGAATCTTCAAACAATAAAATGAACTTTCAACCTAAATTATGTGTTTTCTACCAGAAAAGACAAATTTTTAACAAAATAGACGAAGTTTTAACAGCCTAGTTGAATTTTTAACCAAACAGATTAATTTTCAACCAAAAAGAATACATTTCTATCGAAAAAGATAAAATTTCGACGAAAAATAGAGTAGTCAAAATTTCAGTTGGAAAAAGTAATTTGCAATCGAAGAAATAAATTTTCAACCAAAGCGATTAATTTTTATCAAAATACAGGAATTTTTTTATGAAGATTTATTCACATGAAGTTTCAGAGAATAGTTAAATTGAAATTAAAGTTAAACAAATAAAATAGTTAAATTTTCAGTAAAAGAAAATAATTTTCAATAAAAAAATATTTTTCCAAGCAAAGAAATGAATTTTTTACCAAAACTTCTTTTCTATTCTCGCATCACCTTTAAATTATGAGAATGAGAAATTTTTCACTCTAAAAATCGATTTTGAATAAAATATAAATGACGATAACTTCCTTACTCTTTGATAAAATGTTTTTAAATTATAGATCAATCGATTTCGTTTTGAACCAAGGAATGTTTATTAGTGTTGCATCAACTTAAAATTATGTTACAGAAAAAAGTTTTACTACAAAAAACCGTATTTTCAAATATTATGCATGGCCATAGCTTTCTGACACTTCAATAAAATGTATTAATACTGTAGGTCAATCGAATCGTCTCGAATCAACTGACCTTTTTTATTCTCGCCTAAACTTCAAATTACGAGAATGAACATTTTTGTACTATAAAAATCGATTTTGAATATAATACAAATGAGGATTACTTCCATACTCTTCGATAAAAAATATTAATATTATAGGTCAATTGATTCGTCATGAACCAAGGCATGTTTATTATTGTTTATTAAAGTTTCTAAATTTCTCAAATTATCTAAAATGTATAAAAAGTTCAAAATTTCTAAAATATTGACAATTTTTTAACTGATCAAAATTTCTAATATTTTTTAATGTTATCAAATGTCCAAAATTTGTCAAATTTTTAAAATTATCAAAATTTCTAAAGTTTCCAAAATTTCTTTAATTATACAAATTTCTAAAATTTCATAAATGTTCCAAACTGATAAAATAAAATAAAAATTAATCAAACATTTTAGAATTTTCAAAAATTTATAAATTGAAAATTTAGAAAGGTTTGAAAACATTGGAAATTTGGAAAAATTCAGAAATTTTGATAATTTTAGAAATTTTGATAATTTTAGAAATTTTGATAATTTTAGAAATTTTGATAATTTTAGAAATTTTGATATTGTTAGAAATGTAGAACATTTTATAATTTTTAGAAATTTCCATAATTTAAACATTTTAAGACTATTTTTAAACTCCAGAAACTTTTATAATTTCACAAATTTTAATACTTCTTGAAAATTTGAAGATTTTAGATATTTTAGACATTTTGGAAATTTTAGTGATTTTATGAATTTTGAAAATTTGAGACGTTTTTATAATGTCAAAAATTGTGATAATGTTAGAAATTTTGAACAGGTTGAAAATGTTCACAATTTTACAAATTTTGATCATTTTTGTACATTTTGAATTTGTAGATATTTTCGACATTTCGGAAATTTTAGAAATTCCAGGAATATTGGTAATTTTACAAATTTTGAACATTCGAGACGTCTTTACAATTTTAGAAATTTCAATCGTTTTCGAAATTTTCAGCAGTTTAGATATTTGGTAATTTTTCAAATTGTGATAATTTTTGAAATTTTAGATATCTTAGACATTTTAGACATTTTTATAATTTTATAAATTTCGGTCATTTTATAAATATTGAAAATTCCAGACGTTTTTTATAATATTAGAAATTGTGATAATTTGAGAAATTTTGAACAGTTTAGAAAATTTCATCATTTCGCGAATTTTTTGAATTTTCAAAATTTTAGATATTCCAGACATTTTGGAAATTTTAGAAATTATGATAATTTTAGAAATTTTTTCACAGTTGAGAAATTTTATTAATTTTAAAAATTTAAATAATTTCTTAAATTCTGAAGATTTGAGATATTTTAGACATTTTGGAAATTTTCGTAATTTTATAAATTAAAAAAATTTGAGACGTTTTCATGAGGTTAAGAATTGTGTTAATTTTAGAAGTTTTGAACAGGTTGGAAATTTTCATAATTTTAAAATTTTTGAACATTTTTTTGCTATTTTAGAAATTTGAGATATCTAAGAAATTTTAGAAATTTCACAAATATTGGTAATTTTACAAATTATGAAAATGTATGACGTTTTTATAATTTTAGAATATTTGAACATTTTAGAAATGTTGAGCAGTTTGGAAATTTGGTAATTTTTGAAATTGTGATCATTTCTGAAATTTCAAAAATTTTAGATATTTTGGACATTCTGGTAATTTTATAAGTTTTGGAAATTTCAGATATTTTAGTCATTTCAGAAGTTTCAGAAAATTTACAAATTTTTAGAATACATTTTTGTGCCATTTTTGTGTGCTCAGAAATTGTGAGACGTTTTTATAATTTTAAAAAGGCCTCACGATTTGAACCTTCATGGACGTCAAAGGAGCCTTCAATAATGCCTTTGGAGTGGTGATCAGGGCGGCCATGATCACACATGGTGTACCTATTGCAGTCGTGAAATAAACCTGTCACCTGTTGGCCAATAGGACTCTGACTACGGCTAAGGGTGATACCACCTTATGTGGAACCGTTGACTCGGAACTTCCACAGGTAGGAGTTTTATCGCCCTTGCTGTGGTGCTTAGTAGTAGATGAACTGCTTCATCTACTCTCGAGTCAGGCCACCAGATCATAGGCTATGCGGACAATATACTGGTTATCGTGCGTAGCCAGCATCTGCATGCGCTCTTCGGAGTAATGCAGCAAGCACTGATAGTGGATTCATGGTGCAAGTAAACTGGGCTATCGGTTAATCCGGCTAAGACAGACGCGGTTGTTTTCACCAGAAGGTATAAGTGGGAAACCACGAGCACACTGAAACTTGGGAGACATCAACTGGAAATCAAAGAACGAGCTAAATATCTAGGAGTCATTCTGGATAAGAAGCTGTTATGGAACGAGCACCTGGGAAACAAGTGCAAGAAGCTAGTCGCAACTCTATGGCTCTGTAGGAGACCCACAGGCAAAAGCTGGGTTTGAAACCGGAGACACTTATGTGGATCTACACAGCGATCTTGCAACCCAGGCTAACCTAAGCGGCGGTGGTCTGGTGGAGCAGGGTCGAGCTGTCCACTGTGAAGTCTCGACCGAACATGATCAGGAGACTGATTTTGAGAGGCGTCACTGATGCTTCGAAGTCGACACCCACGATGGCACTGAGGGCACTAATAGGTTAGGAGCCCCTTCATCTCACCATCAAGGCCGTGACTGCGAAGACGGCCTGGAGGCTGAATTTGGTAAATGGCAGAAGGATCTCGACATTAGTGAAGATCCCAGTTGACATCGCGACGAGGCCGACCCTGAACATGCCCAGGGACAAAGTGTTTACTCGCTACCTCTTCAACAAGAAGTATCGAGTTAGCCTATCCACGAAGGAGGAATTGATTAACGGTCACGCAAACCTGCCCAGTGATGGAGACAACTGGTTTGCAGACGGATTCAGGAACGAGGAGAATGCAGGAGCCGGTGTATATCGTAGAAGGAATGGAATGGGCTTCCCAATTGAGATGGGGTCCTACGCCACAGTTCTGCAATCTGAGATTATGGTCATACTCCAATGCGCCTATAAGGCGAAAGAGTACGACAATAAAAGAAACATCCGTATCTGCTTAGACAGATGGGCTGCTACATTGGCCTTGAATGGAACAACTACCAAGTCGCTATTACTATGGGAATGTTTTGAGGCACTGAATATGTTAGCGACGAAAAACGAAGCTACTTTGCTACCCTGGACACAGCGGTATCAAGGGCAATGAGATATCGGTAGGCTAGCCAAACTAGCAGCAAGAAGAAATTTTACTGGATCCGAGCCAGTTGTAGGTATTTCCAGCAGGTCAATTACTGAAGAAACTAACAGTTGGCTGACTGAGAAACATTATAATGAGTGAGATTTCGTATCTGGTTGCAGGCAGGCCAAAACACTCTTGGGCCCAAAAAGCTAACCCAGCAAGTGAAATACTCATGCTCGCGAGAAACGAAATCAAAGTCCTATCAGAAATTGATATTTTATTGTTTAGAACCCTTGTTGATAAATGGCTTCCATTTAAGATATTATCATGCTTGTTTTCTGCATTAGAGTTTTTTATCCCTAGCGTATCCGTTTGTTGTTTTTTAAATAATTCTTTATAAAACTTTAGAAAAGTTATTTGGATTGCGAAAAGCAAGTTGTGAGAAATAGTTGCGTCACTTAAGCATTAGCATGTGTAATTTCAGTACGGATACTCGATACTTTGTTGTTTTATAGTTAGAATAGCTCACATCATGATGAAATATTTACTTGACCTCATTAAGTGTAACAAGTGGCTTGTGGAAAAGTTTCAAAATAGATAATATGTACTTAGCAACTTGGCACGCTACAACATTCAATAATCGAATGACATAAATATTTACCACTTTAGAGGAAAATTTATAAAATAAAATAAAATCTGTATAGCAATTTATAAAAGATATTGTCTATAGTTTTTGAATTGAAACTAGATTTTTTTATAATATGTGGTATTAGAATTAGTAATGACAAATGATTATTGAGTTGTAATCAGTCGCTTCAAAGTTTTTTTAATGCATAAATGAAACCTCGATCATCACTTATTTTTGATGCATTTTTTTACGGCGACTCGAAATGAAATTTCGTAATCAGTGCTTAGGAAACCTTTGTAAAGCATCAAAATACATTTATTGTGAGACCGTAAGTTCTGACGATACAAATTATAAAGTAAACTTCTCGAATCTTCTTGTGTGCATTAAAATCGAGGACTTTTGCATCTTGAATAACAACTAATCACATGGCCATTACTTGAGTACACTTGTTTTTCAATGACAAGTTTTTTTCGTGGATATCCACTCATTTTGTACATATTGAAATACCGGAAAGAAAATCTTGTCTTTGAATAAGCAAATGACATTTCAGTCCTAATTAGGCCATTATACATGAAACAGCATTTTTAAAATTTACCAGTTAACGCTCGTAAGATTGCAGGAGAATCAGTTCTTCATATCAGAAAAAAATGAAGACACTTCTTGCTGTTCTTCTCGCTGCCAGTGCGGCATTGCTTGGTAATTTAGTACAGTTATTACATCCTAAATAATTCAAGTGCTTAGAATTATCGCGCAAGAGCATATGCAAGATAAAACTTCCTAACAATAATAGTAAGCAGCTTCTTCGATTCTTACCAAAAAATAAGACTTTTCGTTTGTTTAAAACGTTTTTTTGCATAACTTAACATATTAAAATTTCGCAATAGTGGCTGTTTCCCAAAAAAAAACTTTTTAAAAATAATTTGAAAATCTGTCCCTAAATTTTCAATATTTATGAATATTTTTACATACATTTCCGATATTAAAATTTTCTTCAATAAGTGATATTTAGTGTGTTTCCAATGCGGCTAGCCTTCGCTACTCAACGCCAATGTGTAGTGCCTCTGCATATTATTCTGACAATTTATTTGTGCGTTCATTTACTAGAAATCGCTGGACAAGATGCGGGACAAGCAGCAGGAGGAGGAGCAGCAGGCGCAGGAGCAGCAGGAGGAGGAGGTGGAGGGGAAGGAGGAGAAAAAGAAGGAGGAACATCGCAACTGATGACGCAAATGATAATGCTGATTCCTATGCTCCTGCCTTTTATGCTACCTCTGTTGATGGGAAGAAAAATGGCAGGAATGAACCAGATGATGGGAGACATGGATCCTTATGGAAATAATATGAATCAAAATGGAAATAGGGATGATAGAAGAGGAGGACGTAATCAGTATAACGAAAATGAAGAGTCCTCGAGAGAATACAATAGACCACCGCAGGAACAATGGAACCAAGGGTCGAGACCTTATAATCAAAATAATGCAGGGCCGGGAGGAGGTTATAATGAAAATAATAGAGGCACGGGATATTCTAATGGAGGAACGGGATATTCTAATCAAAGAACGGGATATTCTAATGGAGGAACGGCATATTCTAATGGAGGAACCGTGTCACGTCCACCTGTAGCGACAGTAACCACTACGCCTTATCAACGTCCACCTGTAGCGACAGCACCTACTATGCCTTATCAACGTCCTACTGTAGTGACACAACGCATTACGACAATTCAACGTCCTGCGACAGGAACCATTACGCCATATCAACGTCCTCCTGTAGCGACAGGAACCATGATGCCATATCAACGTCCTCCTGTAGCGACAGGAACCATTACGCCATATCAACGTCCTTATGTAGCGACACAACGCTTTACGCCATATCAGGGTCCTCCATATTATGCTAGAGGAACGACTCGTCCTGGATACTATCCTACGCATACTGTGCACCACTACTACTCAAGGCCATCCGTAAGTATGACTAACCATCTGAACCAGACGTGCCCAACTCGGGGAAATTCCTTCCGGGAACACATGTTCCGCGTCCACATCTCTTTCTCCTAGAGAGCGGGAGAGGTGGTAGACGCATGCGCGTGGTAGATGCGTACGTCACAGAGGAGAAATTCTCGCAAGCGCTTACCACCACTCCCGCTCTCTAGGAGAAAGAAAGGTGGACGCGGAGCATGTGTCCCCGGAGGGAATTTCCCCGAGTTGGGCATGTCTGATCTGATCTACTGACTGTCTTCATTGTTTTATTAATATACGTAAGGCACTTTGGGAATTTCCGGGTTGGCAAATGTAGCTGAGCGCGCTTCTTGTTATAAAATAAAAACTCGACCTGTGATTTAAGTAAAGTCTTTCGTTGTAAACATGTTGAGTAGAACTAAGATGTCCTCTGGAATCTGCAAATCACTTTGACTAAACATTATTGTGCTAAAAAAGCGTAACGTTTTCCCTAATATAAATTCTTCAAAGAAGTATTTTTTTTAACATCTCTATTCAACCAAAATTTGGTTCTACTGATATTTATTTTTTGGTTCTAGCCTGCTCATCAACACAAATCCCACTCGGGTTTCGAACGTGACCTTGAACATGGAATTGAAGGTGCTCTACGTTTTGTCCCTGTGAGAGGGTAATTCGAATGAAAAAAGGGCATTAGGAAGCAGAAACACATAGCAAAGGTTTTTTGATTTAATCTCGTGTGCGGATTGTCGCAGAATCCTGATATGTTGAAGCCCTTACCCTATTTCAATTGTGCAGCAGTTTTTGAATAAAACATTACATACATTTTTAATTGTTTCTATTTTATTCTTCATATGTCTATTTATTCTACTACACACAAATAAGATTAGAAACAATCTGGTATACTGCCGTCTTGGTGAAGAAAGTTGCTATTTACATTTTGCTGTAAGAATTATTATTGCGCTGAGGATTGCTGCAACTTTTTTTAAGAAGGCGGCATGGCAGTGTAAACAAGTGTTATACTAAGTTGGTTAAAAAAAAACCTTGTTTTTATTTTTCGGCGGCCGTATCGCTACGGTTTTTTCTCTCGATGAAAAAATAACTTTTGTGAGTAAAATTTTAGAAACACAATATCATCAAGTCAATCTGTGCAAAAATTCTATTTTTGAACAAAAATGCTCAGAAACATTATGAATCCAAAAAGCAGTTATTTTGAAAAAACATATTCGAAAAGTTCAAAATATGCAAAAAGAATTGCATAGAAAGGCCTCAAATATGTTTCCAAACAACGTTTTGATCGGCTCGTTAGAGACAAGTATTTTCGCATATTTTGAACTTTTCGAATATGTTTTTTCAAAATAACTGCTTTTTGGATTCATAATGTTTCTGAGCCTTTTTGTTCAAAAATAGAATTTTTGCACAGATTGACTTGATGATGTTGTGTTTCTAAAATTTTACTCACAAAATTTAACAAACAGAGACATTAAGCCTTAGACCTTGATATTTGTTCTTTTGAGTTTGGATTTTAATGCCTTTCTCAGGGAATAGGTTTCTGGGTCAACCCTAAAAAATAACTTTCCTAATTGTTTCAGATTTTTGAGCTAAACAATTTTTTAAAGGTCTACAAAAATTAGAAGACCTCTTTTTCATTCAGAGAAACAAAAATTGCGAAACGGCCGCTGAAAAATTAGAACAAATTTTTTGTGAACCACACTAGGTAATGGAGATGAATATTAACAAATGTTTGGGTTTCTTTGGGGAACAATTTATCAGGTAATGGACTGGTTCTAATAGAAACGTAAGTTTTTTCCCGCTACTAATTATTTTCGAATATTATGACGCTGAAACAAATTAAAACTGCAATTTTTTAAACACCAGAACGACCTAGTTTGACCGTATCACCCAAACTACCATGTGGGTCAGAATAAACCAAATGGAATTGTCGCTGTTATCATGGTTTCCACAAGAAACGATTGATTTTTACTGATGTGGAATCATGTTTTCATTGTGTGAAAAAATGATAACGTCATATTTTTCAAACAGAAAAGCGATTTTCATCGTCTCCAACGGAAGGAAACTCGTTCAAGGTGCAGCGGTACTTGGAATCATTTTTTTCGAAGCCATCAAGCGCGATATCCTATAGATGAAAACTCGTAATTTCATGGAGGAAGAATTTCTGTT
>CAKNXH010055746.1:0-11903 GCA_932178445.1 Andricus quercusramuli
ACGAAATTGGGAGCGCTTAAGGCCAGACCGTGTATTCTTAGATCATGGATGTGCTTCTGCTTGCCAATTTTAATTCGGCTGTTTTCCCCTCAGCATTCAACGAATTGAAGTTAGATGCAGTGCTCCCAACGCGGGCCCCTTGCACTGCTGCGCATGCGATGCATAAGACGCTTCATTGGCTGCCGTTCGCGCGCTTATTTGAAATGTTAAAAAATACCATTTTCTTATTTATCATTCACAATTCAGAAATAATTTCTTTCACATGTTTAAGTGCTACGTGGATGGTTTTTAATATATTCTGAGCATTAGGTTTTCAAAAATAAAAAAAAAAGATTACATTTAATAACATGATATTTATTATTTGTTGAATATGCATTTTATTTTTCAATCTAATGTTCAGAATATATTAGAAACCATCAGCGTACCACTTGAACATGTTAAAATATAATTATTTCTAATTATTGATGATAAATTAAAAAAATGGTATTTTTCACATTTCAAATAAGCGCGCGAACGGTAGCCAATGAAGCGTCTCATGCATCGCATGCGCAGTAGTGCAAGGTGCCCGCGTTGGGAGCACTGGTTAGATGATGGTTTAAGTGAAAATACCGAATTGACTCACGTCGGTTCAGAATAGGGTTGTTTCCAAAGTCAGATATAACATTTCCAATGAATGGATCTTATAGTTTATAAAATACTAATTTTAAAAACGCCCATAAAATATTTTTACGTATTGATAACTATTTTTAATTTAATGTTGAAATATGAATTTTCTATCACGATGTCGATTGGAGTCTCTAGGTAGGTATTCACTTGTCCGAAATTTCATTTTCCCTAAAACTCATTTTGCCGAAAAAATCACTAGATTACTAGCCGCCTTAGAAACAATTGATAGATGGGCTTCTGCTTGCCAATTAAAATTGGCAATTAAAATCAATTGTTTCTAAGGCGGCTAGTAATCTAGTGATTTTTTCGGGAAAATGAGTTTTAGGGAAAATTAAAATTCGGACAAGTGAATACCTACCGAGTCTCTAACGTCAAAGGGGTCGGATTTTCCACCAATCATAGCTTATGTGTCAGTGATTCTCAAATGCCTTTTTCTGTGCCGATGTTTTGTTTTAGTTTGTTTTAGTTATCTGCACGTCGAAAATAAAAGTCGCGAAATATCGTTTAAAAAAATGTCAAAGAATTTTTCGTAGAAGCCAATTAGGTATTTTCACTTCAGCCATCAGCTAACTTCACTTCGTTGAGTGCTGAGGGGAAAATAATAGATCAAATGCATGGGACAAAACTTTATTTTGGTAATATCTTCATAATAATTATTACTATTTTATTATGTCATTGAATAGTTCTTAAAAAATAAAAACTATTTTTCAAATACATTTATATAGAAAAAATTAGTTTTAACGAAGATATTAACAAAATAGGGCAAAAATGGAGCGGATCCCATGCATTTGATCCACTGTTTTCCCCTCAGCAGTTAACGAAGTGAAGTTAGCTGATTATGAAGTGCGGAAATCTACTGAAAATATAGATATATTCATGGTATAGGAGTATTTTAATAGTAATTGTAACTTCGTAAGTGCAAAAATACGAAGAGTCAAAATGAATCATTTAGGTGGCCTAACATCTTTATCATAAGTTTCGTTAGTTTCCATATCGTTTCCATTCGTGGTTTCCACTAAAGTCACGTGACACCCACGTGATACCAGCTTGAAAGTGTTTTACCGCCTTCAATGTTTAATAATTTTTTTCAGTTGAACGACCAAACAGAAAACAAATTTAGAACACACCTTGAGTTTAGATTAAAATTATGTATTAAAAAATTATTTTATCACAAATTGCGAAACAACACTATTTACGCAGGGTGTCTAGCGTTTCTTCAAACAAAAATTTCAGGACTTTTCTAGGTTTTCCAGGACAGAAATATACATTTTTCGATGTACTTTTTCACAGTAAAAAAATAATACTTTCCACGAAACATAGTAGAAATTGTAGGTCTAGTGGAACTGAAAAAGTCTCATATGCGAAATTTCTCTTACGCCCCTAAAATCCGATTTTATATAACAAAAAGTTTTTTTTGGGCATTGTTTATTTTATCACGGTGAAATATCACGACGCTTTGATAGAAAATATTCAAAGTTTCTCTTTTTTTCAGCTTTAAAAACAATTGAATGAAACTTTTGAAATTAAATATTTTTTTGCTGTTTATAATTGAGCTAATTTAGGTTTATTTACAATTAAATAATGCAATTTTCAACAAATAAGTTGATTTTATAACCAAATCGTTGAGTTTGCAACCTACAAAGATGAATTTTCAACTAAATAATCGAATTTTAAACATTGGAATTTGCAACCAAAAATAGTTCAATTTTCAACACGAAAATTGGAATGTTCGACAAAAAAGACGAATTCTCAACGAAAAATTAAATAGTTGGTATTTCAACAACAACAAAATAACGAATTTTCAATAAAATAGTTAAATTGTCAACCAAAGAGTTGAATTAAAAAAAAATAAACAAAATAGTTAAAATTTAAACCAAATAGTTTAACTTTCAACCTACAAAGATGACAAAGATGAATTCATAAACTCTCAAAAAACCCACACTTATATTTTTTGCCAATTTTTGGTTGAATTTGTGCTATCATAAGAAAAATACCTTGCGTTTGCATTTCTGAGTAAAATGAAAAAGTTCAATTTTTATAAACAAAAAGTTCTCTTCATTCCTGGCTTATGGAAATACCCACAATTTTTGTCAAATATTAAAAAAATATATACGTTCATTTGAGGAAAACTTTATGTTAGTTTTACGTAGGCTGAACAATTTTTATCAGAAAATTATTTTTCATAAATTCGAATTATATTCAATATATTTAAATATATTTCACATTTATCCAGGTATTTTTCAATCATGTATAAAAACTTTATTTGAAACTCAGTTTAAAAAATAAATAAATAATATCTCGACCCACGTTTTCAGATTCTTATTATCTATTCATTCAGATTCTTCATTAGAGTCCTCAGGTTCCTTCTGTTAAACTAATTTTACTCTCTACACAAGATTTAAAGGCGTAGATATTTCAAATAAAAAGTATGACTTTTTAATAAAAATTGTTGAATTTGCTACCAAATAATAAAATTCTTCACTACAATTACAGTCGTCAGGATGAAGCAACTGTAGGAAAATAAATAAAAATACAAGGCAAATAAATTACTAACTAAAATAATTACTAGTTTCAAAATTCTCTAACTTTGCCCCGACCAATTTTTTACTTGCTCTAATCATTAATATTCAAATACCATTTCGATTGTAGTTTCGTGATATTCACCGTGATAAACAGTCTCTTGTTAAAAAGGTAATCTTTTTTCGTTCAGCAGAGAAAAATGATATGCTCCTTACTTTTGGGTGGGATATGTTGGATGTAGTAAGAAGGATATACGTCGGGGATAATTGAGGTGTCTCTTCCAAGAGAGAGTGAGAGGATTATTTCAAGGGATAGTAAGAGACATGAGAGGTAGGGTAACCATAGGAGGGAGTGAGAGGAAAGAAAATGGCGGAGGAGGTGGTCGGAGGGGGAGTGAAGTATCTATCTCATGGCCTAGAAAGAGACAGAGATAGGTTATCTCATACGAAAGAGAAAGTCTCGAGTGACGCTTAAATCTGGTGAAGACTTCTTTTAGGCGGGAAATTGGTCATATTTGAATATGGAGTCTCATGGCATAGAAAGAGACAGAGATAGTTTATCTCATTCGTTTCCCTAAAAAGAACTGAGTTAGAGGAGTTTTTGATTAGTTGGTCGGAGGGGGGGAGAGGGGAGAAGTTAGTCAGTGTATCGGCTGAGAGGGCTGTTATGCCAGCTGTCTCAGCGGAAACGGGCCTGCTGGTATGCCAGCTAACCCGTTAGCGGAGGAAAGAAGGGGAAGAAGTTAAATGACCAGAAAAAAAAACAAAGAATTGTAATTAATTAAAGTTTATTTATTTAAGGTTCTTAATATGTTGATTACAGAGAAAGTCGGAGAAGTAAAGCGTCAGATTTCGTTGTCGCGTCCTCACAAGAGGGCGAAGGCGATGCGTTGTCAATTATCCTCTGGCTGGCTTCCAGCTGGAGGACTCTTGAGGTCGAGAGAGAGAGAGAATGCTGTTCGGGCACGGCAATGGCTTGCGGTGAAAAACCTAGGGCTGGCTACCAGCTGTAGGCACCTACTGCTGGCTTCCAGCTGTAGGGTTTAAGTGAGAGGGTTCTGGCTACCAGCTCCCAAACACTTTCTGACCTCTCTGGGCTCGTGCGCGCCCTTATAACGGGGAGGCTGCATGGGCGTTGCGTGGGAGTCGAGCGGAGAGGGTAGAAAATCGGTGGTGGGAGATGCGCGCGTCGAGTCTCGAGGGCGCTCTACTCGCGACTCTCGCCTCTACTCGCCCTGCGCCCTGCTGACGTCACTGCTGACGTCACTTCATTGAGTACCTATTTCTCTCTCTTTCTAACTTACGGGTCTATTACTAGTTATTATAATTTAAAATGGTTGCCTATTGAATGAATAAACGTCGTCTGCGAGTGTGTTTTAAATCTACCAATAAAAGAGTCTCGCTCTATACGAGCCGCGTATAACAAACCTCCCCCTCCCGGATAGACGTTTATCTATTCGTAGACAACCGGAAAATTAAAATAGAAATACTTATTCTAAATCGGTTTAAAAATACATATGTACATTTACGTGTCTAACTAAAATATTAACGCATGGTCATAAAATAAGGAAAAGCTTAAAACGAAATTAAAATAAAATTTATCTATAACTGAATTAACGATTATTATACTCTGGCCAGAGGAAACTAAGGTAAATATATATACGAGCTTAACCTAATGACGATGTCTAACTTAATTAACGAATCTTAATTTATGTCTTAACATATTTACAAAAACTTAACTTAGTTACAAAATCTTACCCTAGTTACGAAATCTTAACCTAGTTACATTAACCTAATTACGCCTCCGCTGAGGTGTATACGTTCGTGCGTCGCGGTAGTTGTGCGGCTGCGTCTGACGTAGTGAGTAGCGCCCCCTGGCGTTACTTTCTTCCCTATTGGACGCCTCGTCCGAGGTGTCTTGTTCACTTTCTTCATCTGCTTCCTCTTCAGAGGATGATGCTGAGCGTGGTTGTCCACCATCACTAGCTGCAGCTTCACGAGATGGAAGGGCCGATCCGCGTGAAGTGCTTGGTTGAGGCTCTTCAGGATCAGAGGTGCTGATCCCTGCAAGAGTTGCGGTTCGCTGTTCCCTTCTGCTGAAGGGGGTCGCGAGTTGTGGTTTGCTGGCGAGAGACACGGTTGGGCCGTTGTCCCTGCATTTTTGTTTAGCGCTCGGCTGTTCCAGAGAGCTATTTGAGTTACTAGTTCCCATCCCTGGCGCTGACGCTTCACAATCATCTTCTTCGTCGTTATCCTCATCTGAGGATGGTGCTGAGCGTGGTTGTTCACCATCACTAGCTGCTTCGTCATCTTCTGGTGGCTGCTGTTCTACGTCGGCTACCGGTTCCCTGATGATTGGGCAAGGGAAAATTTTAGTACCGTGTATTTTCACCGCTGTTCCATTTTGATTTACCCAGTAAACATTTCCGGCAGCCTTTGATATGATCTCGTGTGGGCCGGTTTGTCGTGGAGCGAACCCGGCGTTAAAATGATCAGCTTTCTTTGATTGAAAGTGTCCTTCAACATAAACTCGGTCCCCAGGTCGATAACGACGAACCGGAGGATTAGTTGCGTATTTTTCCTGGTAGGTGGCTTGATTCTGACGTGCTCGGTCCTCTCTTTCTAATCGAGCTTCTATTGGCTGGCGGCCATCTTGGTTGAATCGCCAGTCTCCGGGCCTGTGGATCGTCCACCCTAGCAACAGGTGGCTAGGAGTTTGACCAGTGGCGGCATTTTGACGGCGACGTATTCCGAATAGGATTTCCGGTATATTCTTATCCCATGTCCTGTGGTTCCTAGCGTCGACTCTTAAACGAATCCCTTTCTTTATCTCTTGATTTCTTCGTTCCGTTGGATTGGCTCTGGGATGATAAATCGGTGTCGTCCAGAGCTCGCAGTCCCAGCGCTGGCAAGCGTTGAGCCAATGGCGACTTGTGAACTGCTTGCCGTTGTCGCTGAGTATCTGCCTGGGGTATCCCCAACGTGGGAAGACTTCTCTTTCGAGAATGGCGGTGATGGTTGGTGCTTTTGAAGATGCGATGGGAAAGGCTTCGACCCATCGCGTGAATAGATCGGTGACAACCAATAAGAATGCTTTTCCAGTTGCCGAACGGGGGTATGGTCCCATTAGGTCTAGTGCTACGGTTTCCCACGCAGAGGTGGCAGCACGTGGCCTCATTGCGTCAGGTTTGGCGGTGCGCACTGGTTTGCTGCATCTGCAAAGATGGCAGCTACTGACATAATTTCTCACACTTCGCTGCATTCCGGGCCAATAATAATGGTTTTGGATGGCTCGCAGTGTTTCATCGACTCCTGGGTGTCCCGCAAGAGGGTCGTCATGAAATTCCCAGAGAACTCGTTCTTCAATACTCGTCGGTATGCGCAACGTCCATGTTTCTTTTTCGGGATGCTTTCTCCAGAATCCCAGGTTGTCCAGCTTGTGGTTCTGCACATAGCTTTCTTCACAAACGGTGTGGCGTGGTTGGTCACTGAGTTCGTGCCAGCGTTCAATCTCTCGGCTGACCATGGCGTCGAGCTGCTGCGCATCTCTGACGTCATCCAGCACCCTAATGGCGTTGATTACTGGTCGAGTGTCCGTGGAGGGAGAAGGGCTATAGTTTTTTCTTGGTGGCAGCATGCAGTCCAGGTCCGGCTCACCAGGTGTCGGTGCATCGTGCGCGGGGTGGCGAGATAATGCATCTGCCAACTCGTTATCTTTTCCAGCGCAGTGCTCGACGGTAAATGAAAGTCCGCTGAGGAAACGAGACCAACGAGTGAGCTTTGATTTTTCATCTTTCATCCGGTCGAGCCAGGTCAGAGCCGTACTATCTGTACGTAGTGTGAACGGGCTGTCCTCTAGATAAGGGTGGAAGTGTTTAATTCCCCAGATTACTGCTAGACACTCCTGTTCGTTACAGTGATATCTCGCCTCAGTTTGGTTGAATTTAGCACTGGCATAGGAAATTATGTGCTTGTGTCTCTCTCCATCCTCCTGCAGAAGTACAGCACCCATTCCCTTGGAGCTGGCATCGGTTTGCAGGATAAATGGTAATTTCGCATTGGGTCGACTAAGCTTCAGGGGTTTGTCCGCCAGGGTTTGTACATTCCCAAAAGCTTCTTGGGCCATCGGATTCCACTTATATGGTTTTGTAGTACATAAAAGATCCGTAAGAGGCGTGGCAACCATTGAGAAATTTGGTAAATATTCTCGTATCCAATTACAGGTTCCTAGAAAGCTTCGGAGTTCTTTGCGGGTTCTAGGGGGTGTCGCTTCTTTTATTGCCTGAATACTCTCAGGGGTAGCTTGGTTTCCATCGGAGGTTACTAGATGGCCAAGGTACTGTAATTTCGTTTTTCCAAAATGGCACTTCTACAAATTACAAGAGAGCCCGTATGTTTCTAGGCACTCGAAAATTAATCCCAGGTGGTAAAGGTGCTCTTGCTCATTTGCTGAATAGATTATCAAATCATCCAGATAAGCTATTACGAACTGGCGCCAGTAAGTCCCTAGGACTTCCTTTATAATATTTTGGAATGTACAGGGGGCGTTTTTCAGTCCGAACGGCATGACTCGGAACTGATATTGTCCGCCCCCAGGGATGGCAAATGCCGTATACTTCCGTGAAGCTGGGTGTACGGGTATTTGCCAATATCCACTTTTTAAGTCAATCGTCGAGAAGATCCTAGCTTGACCTAAATCTTTGAGAGTTTCGTGGATCACAGGGAGGGGTTGTGCTGCATCGATGGTGAGATTATTTAAGCGGCGGTAGTCGACACAGAAACGCTGACTTCCATCTTTCTTGGTTTGGATGGAGGGCTGTGAGCTGTATGGCGAGCTGGTTGGTTCGATAATTCGGTCCGCCAGCATCTCTGGAATCTGCTCCTCCATTACTTTCACCTTTGCCGCTGAAAAATGGCGCTGAGCTTCCCGGAATGGCTGATTGTGCTTAAGATGAATCTCGTGGCTAGTGGTAAGGGCTTTACGCAAATGTCCTCCTTGATGAAAGATGTGTGCATGGCGCTGAGCTAATTGTCGGAAAGTGTTGGCGACTGGACCTTTGAAATCGCTGATCAATTCTTCCGATGATAGGCTAGGCGGATTGGCGTTAACTCGGGGTGTGCCAGAGATGGTGAACACTCGTTGTCTCTCTTGTGAACCGATATAGAGACAATCGGAATGGTGTGCATGGACAACGTGGTGTTCCTTTAACCAGGTTCTACCCAGGATTAGTTGTTCGCCCAGGTTATCGGCGACGAAGAAGGACCCAGGGTAGGACTTGTGATTTATTTCGACGTTAAGGTCGATTATTCCTCGAAGTTTGAGGGTGAGCCCTTCGGCAGCCAGGTCAGCTTCGGGTGGGCCTGGTTTAATCCTGTGGATTTGGTTGGGGGTAAGAAACTCGGTTCTAATGATATTGTCGGATGAGCCGGAGTCAGCCAGAGCTTCTAGTTCTCTTCCTTCAACATAGGTCCAGAGGTGGGGTAGATTTCTTTTTGTAGTGCGGGCGGCGGTGATTATTGGTTGGTATTGTTGTCGGCGGTCCCTTTGCTTTCTTCTGTCCTTCTTTCGTTCCTTGAAATGCTTTGGGGCTCCGCCGCCCTTCTCCAGTTTTCCGACGGCTGAGTGGCCAATACTGGGCAGTCCCGGTGGTAATGGCGCCCTGTACAGTAATTGCAGGCAGGCAGCCGGTCGAATCCCCTATTAAATGGTGCCTTCGCTGCTGTATCCGTTGATTTTTTTGTTTCTTCGCTGTTTTTTCGTCCCAGGTTCATTTCCGTCTCATCTGCTTCGGCCTGGGTGGCTCGGTCCATCAATTCCGTGAAGGTTCTCGGCGAGGCCGCACGGGTGACCCGTTTGATGGATGGGCGAAGTGTCTCAAATACAACGCTGACCAATTCAGCCTCCGTATTGTTTGGTAGGAGGCGTTTGGCCAATAAATATTTCTTTTGCAGAAATATTGCGGTGGGGTCTTTTTCTCCTTGCTTCATGGAGTAGAGGGAGATGCGGAGATTGTTTTCCACTATCTGACTTGCATATTTATGCCGGAAACCTTCGGAAAATGCTTCCCATGAGAGGTTAAAGGATTTTAGGGGCGTCCACCATTTTGCCGCTTCTCCTGGGTTGTGTTCGAGAATTGACTGGCAGTACTAGTGCTGCCAGTAGTTTTTTCAGGCGTTCGGAAACCGCTGACAGTGCCACTGCTGCCAACTGTCATAACAAACATTTTAAAATAAATCCATGGAGTCTATTCTTCATAAATCAATAATTGATTGCTCATTTGCTTGCTTCAGACTTCGGCGTGGGTGAGATGGCAGTAAATAATCAAAATTTATTAGAGACGCTTCTGTTAGTGGAAAGTGATAGCGCTAATAGTGATAGCGAGGATGAATTGGTGTTAGCGCAAATGGTTCTACAACGGCATCAACAAACTTTCCTTGGACCTTTGGAGAGACTTCCTTACATCCGAACATTTGTGGGTGAGGTAGTACGGTTGTGGGATGACCGGCATTTTCAAGAAAATTTTCGGTACGTACATAACCTCAAAAGCAGCTGAAAAAGGAAGGCTGTTTTTTTTTTAATTTACACCGGAATTTCGGAGTAAATAACAAAAAAAAAAGTAAAATTAATCAAATAAAATTTAAGTTATAGAATAAAATATTTTTTATATATTATATATATAACTTCTTAGTGAAAGTTAAGTATTGAACATACATATGCTTTCACCGCAAGAACAAATTAATAATAATGTTTCAATAGAAAATAATCAATTTTGTATATAACTATATATAAATTTCTTATGCCTCTTAGTATTTGTATATAAGTCTTTTCTTCATAAATAATTTGTATCTAGTATATAAAATATTAAATATTTTAACAGATTCTATTGAATATCTTGAATAAGTATTTTTCCTCCGAGGTTGCGGAGCAGGTTTTTCCTTTTTGTAGGTGGCCTGGCATACGGCGACTGAAAGAAAACTTTAAATCAGCGCATGTTGCCTTATTTATTATTAAATTTATCATTATTTATTACTATCATATGTTATTTCAAGTTCAAAAAATGAAACTTGTTTAAAATAATTTATAGAATCGAAGAAAATATGCTAATGTTAATTGTAACTAATTTTGGAAAAGAACTCGAGGGGAACTTTTGAAAATAATATTTCGGGTTTTCTTTATTTGACAATAATTATTGAGAGTTTAATGTTTTTCTTTTTATCTTCAGGTGAAAGTTGCAATTATTATTTAAGGGCATGCTCTCCGGTGATCACGTGACCAAAACAGTCCTTGGTTATGAAACTTTTTTTGGTGTTCACCATGTCCAAACGCAATGATGTATTGCTCTCAAAATTTGGAATATAGAAAATGAGACAATAAATTGCGTTTGTATATTTAGTTTCAGTCATAATTTTGAAAAAAACTTTCCATGAAAAAAATAAATGTGGAAAATTTCATAACCGAGTTTGGTTATGTGATCTCTACTTTACCGACGTTGAAATGCTCCAACAGCCCCCTGGAACTCTGAGTTGAAAATGTACAATGTGTTGACGGTGGCCGTGTGGTGGCGCCAGCTATGCACTTGGCCTATGATCGTTGCAAATGCATGGCAAAATGATAAAATTGAATTTAATAACACATTAAAAGTAATTTACTGACAGTATTGAATAATCTTTGAGTGTTTTTAATTATCTTTGCAACATTTTCCATCCTCTAAGCCAAAGAAAACTGAGGGAAACTGCTTTTAGATGTAAAAATCTGCATGTATTTACAGATGTTCCAAAATATCCACGGTGTTGAAATTTTGAACTTTAGATTATAAATAAATGATATCTTAATATATTTTCAGGGTGACCGCTGGACCGGGAAACCGGGAATTTTATAAAACCGGGAAATGAACGTGAATTTATTTTTTATCGGGAATTTTACAAATATTTAGAAAAAAATCGGTCTCAGTTTGATTTCAACAGTTTTTAAAATAATTAGTTGAATTTTCATCTTTTTCAATTATATCATTCAGTTTACAATGCGTAATTCAAAAATCTTTCACTTGAAAATTTTCTATTTTAGTTTTTGATTGTTAAGCGTACATTTTCCATTAAAAGAATTCAAAAATGCAGTTTTAAAGACTTACAAATTTTTAAATTAGAAGCATTTGGGATCAACAAATTTGGATAAAAAATCTTTTTAATTGATCAACTGTGGATATAAATTATAATGATTTTTAAAATTGAACTGTGCATTAAAGATTAAAAAGTGAATAATAATTAATTTTACAAGATGATGCGAAATCCGTTCAAAATTTAATAATTTTAAGATTTTAACTTTAAAGATTAAACTGTTTAAATTGGAAAGTTAGTAGTTAAACAAATGTAAATGCATGATTGAAACTTTATAAAATATTTAAAATTGTGAAATAACTTCAAAAGAATATATTCATACCTAAAGACTTTTGTTACATTTAACATTATTGTTTTAGTCTAAAAGTTGAAACTTTAAAATTGGAATTTTTTCAATTATGAAAAACAATAATAGCTCAATATTTAGAAATTTTTGACTGTTAATTTAAAATCAGTAATTGTAAATCAAATATTCAAATTCAAACAAAAAACTAAACTTTGAACATTATAATTTTAATTGTTCTATTTCAAAAATTTTAATTTGCAAGTAAAATTATTGAATTTTGATGTATAATAAATATTGAACACCTATTATTATTCCTA
>CAKNXH010055747.1:0-18279 GCA_932178445.1 Andricus quercusramuli
TCAATTGAATTATCGATTCAATTCTCAATTGAATTATCAAATCAATTCTCAATTGAATTATCAATTCAATTCTCAATTGAATTATCAATTTAATTCTCAATTGAATTATCAATTCAATTGTCAATTGAATTATCGATTCAATTGTCAATTGAATTATCGATTCAATTGTCAATTGAATTATCGATTCAATTCTCAATTGAATTATCAAATCAATTCTCAATTGAATTATCAATTCAATTCTCAATTGAATTATCAATTCATTTCTTAATGCAATTCTAAGTTCTTAATTCACTTATCAGTTCAATTCTCAATATTCCCTATTCTCTATTCCCAACTTCATTCTCTACTAGTCTACTTAATTCTAAATTCTCAATTCCATTCTAAATTCTTCATTCAATTCGAAGTTCTTAGTTCACTTCTTAATTCACTTCTTAGTTAAATTCTTCATACACTACTCGATTCTCAACGCAATGCTCCATTCTTAATCCAATTCTCAATTCACGATCAATGCTTAAATCTTAATGCAATTCTAATTCCTTAATTCAATTCTCAATTGCATTATAAATTCAATTCTCAATTCAATTCTAAGTCCTTAATTCACTTGTCAGATCAATTCTCAATTTTCGTCTCAATTCTCAACTCAATTCTCTATTCTCAACTTAATTCTGTACTAGTCTACTCAATTCACTTCTTAATTCTAAATTCTCAATTCACAGCTCAATTCTAAATTCTCAACTCAATGCTAAATTCTCAACCCAATTATAATTTCCTAATTCATTTCTCAATTCGATTCTAAATTCTTAATCCAGTTCGAAATTCAATTTGAAATTCTCAATTCACAACTCAATTTTAAATTCTCAATTCTTAACTCAAATCCTAACTCAATTCTCAAATTATTTCTAAATTTCTAATTCAATTCTCAATTCCATTCTAAATTCTTAATTCAATTCGAATTTCTTAATTCTCTTCATAGTTTGATTCTTGATACACTACTCAATTATTAACGCAATTCTCCATTCTACATGCAATTCTCAATTCACAACTCAATTATTGATTCTCATTTCTTAATTCACTTATCAGTTCAATTCTCAATTTTCGACTCAATTCTCAACTCAGTTCTCAACTCAATTCTCTATTCTCAACTTAATTCTCTACTAGTCTACACAATTCACTACTCAATTCTAAATTTTCAATTCACATCTCAATTCTTAATTCTCAGGTCAATGCTCCATTCTCAACGCAATTCAAAATTCCTAATTCAATTCTCAATTCAATTCTAAATTCTTCATTCGGTTCGAAATTCAATTTCAAATTATCAATTCGAAACTCAATTTTTAATTCTCAATTCACAACTCAATTCTCAACTCAATGCTTAATTCTCAATGCAATTCTAATTTCTTAATTCAATTCTCAATCGAATCATCAATTCAATTCTTACTTCTCTTCCTTATTAAATAATCAATACAATTCTCAATTCAATTCTAAGTTCTTAATTCGCTTATCAGTTCAATTCTCAATTTTTCGACTCTATTCTCAATTCTCAACTCAGTTCTTAACTCAATTTTCTATTCTCAACTTAATTCTCTACTAGTCTACACAATTCACTACTCAATTTTAAATTCTCAATTCACAGCTCAATTCTAATTGAATTCTCAATTCAATTCTAAATTCTTCATTCAGTTTGAAATTCAATTTGAAATTCTCAATTCAAAACTCAATTTTTAATTCGCAATTCAATTCTCAACTTAATGCTTAATTCTTAATGCAATGCTAATTTCTTAATTCAATTCTTACTTCTCTTCCTAATTAAATTTTTGATACAATTCTATATTTTTAATTCAATTATCTACTTAATTCACTATTCCATTCTCAATTCTCAATTCGCAGCTCAATTCTTAATTCTCAACTCACAACTCAATTAATAATTCTCAATTGACAACTCAATTCTCAACTTAATACTTAATTCCTAATACAATTCTAATTAATTATTCAATTCTCAATTGAATTCAATTCTATTCTTACTTCTCTTCCAAATTAAATTTTCAGAACAATTTTCATTTCAATTCTAAATTCTAAATTCTTAATGAACTTATCAGTTCAATTCTCAATTTTCAACTCAATTCTCTATTCTTAACTTAATTCTTTACTCAATTCACTAATCAATTTTAAATTCTTAATTCACAGCTCAATTCTTAATTCTCAACTCAATGCTCCATTCTCAATGCAATTCTAAATTCCTAATTTAATTTTTCATTCAATTTCAAATTCTCCATTAAGTTCGAAATTCAATTCGAAATTCTCAATTAAATTCTCAATTTACCATGCAATTTTCAATTCTAAACTAAATTCATCAGATATCCATTCACTTCTTATTTCACAACAAAATTCTTAATTGAATTCTCAATACAATTCTCACTTCACTCAACTTCCTGATTGAATTTCAAATTCAATTGAATTTTCTCAATTCTAAATGTTTATTGAAAATTAATTATTATTAATAGGAATCTGTATTATCATCGAAGATGGTAACGATCAATAAAGAGTGGAAATCTACAATATCGATCAAAATTATCTCCTCTAATACAGAAAGAATAATAATAAGAAGCTACTAGAGAGATCGGATGAAGAATCCTTTTCCTGAAACAAGCTCATTCTTCTGAATAAATGAAATTAATTAATTTAATTATCTTTTTTCTAAATAAATTTAATTTAAATTTTTTTTAATTTATAGCTCCATCTAGTGTAAAAATACGTTAAAGATTTTCTGTATTAGAAGAGATAAGTTTTTGATCGATATTGTAGATTTCTAGTTTGACAGTGTGTGAAAAAATTTCTGTTCGGATTGATCGTTACCATCTCCGATGATAATACAGATTCCTAGTTTTTGTGAAGATCTAAACTTAATTTAAAACTGAAAAAGATTTCGAAAAATAAAGAAATTAAAAAAATAAAAAACTTCTTTTTTCAAAAATTCTTCTTTATGACTTGAAAACTCAACATTTTGGATGAGATTCATTTTCTTTATTGATTAAAAACTCTTTCTTAGTTGAAAATTAAACTCTTTTTTTGAAAATTCGTATTTTTGCGTTGAAAATTAATTATTTCAACAAAAAATGTAAAGATTTTCGTGACATACCTATTTTTTAGAGGAAGATTATTCATAAATAATTTCCTAAATTGAAATATTTATTGACATACGTAATAGAATAATATTTCATCAAAGGAATAAAGATACAAGATTACAAAAAAAAAAGCGTAAAATAAAATTCTATCTAGCGAGATTCGAACCTTCCAGGGTCTAATTGAAGGGTAACATGTCATAAGGGATTACCAAACTTTTAAAAATTTTACAGGAGAGACAAAAAACGTTCTCAAAAAATAAATTTTCAATTTGGAAAATGAGAAAGTACTTTCGAGATAAATAAATGATGAATTGAATCCTGAAAGTATCATTGAAAATTGTGATTAGTTTCCGAGAGAATGTAGGAAGAAATTTTCGTTTTGCTCGAGCCGGACTTTTTTTCCACTTTCGATGCTAATAAAAATACCAATGAACAATTTTAGACAAAGTGAGAATTTACTTTTTGCTAGTACCATTCAAGTTTAATGGACCCAATTTTTTTTTAATTTAGAGAATCTCGACAGGAAAAGATGAGTACTTCCAAAAAACAAAATTTATGCATCCCTTGTGATAAAAGACTACCGAGAAAAATTTCAGGAGATAATAATGGCAGAAAAGACTTCACTTCTGATCTCAGTGATAATGTCCCCAGCCGGAAAAACCGTCGAAAGTATCCTGACCGAAGAATATTAGAATCTGAGCCGACACAAAATCCGGTTCGAAATTAATCCATTTTTTTATTTTAAATTTGGTTTTTAGATCTTCAGAAAATTTGCATTTATTTTCTGTGAATAGAATAATGAAGAAAGACAAAGATCGGTTTCTTATGCATCCGAAGTCGAAATTATGGCTGAAGACAAATCAAAAACTGTAAAGAAAAAACTGGAAAGGAGAAAAATTTCTGATAAAGTAGGTTCAATAAATACTTTATTTATCAATTGATAAAATTTACAAATTTTCTGCAGCATCAATTTTGTAAATGAAAATTTCTAATTAAGTAATGTTATTTCATAATAAAATTTATTTGTTCATGTTTGTAAGCATTATTGATAAAAAAAATTTTTAAAGTAAATGATTTTTCAATATTGGGAAATAATTTTATTTTGAACATTTCGCTATCTTAATATAATTTGTACATTTTTTCATCCTAATTTTTGAAGAGATGAGAAAAATTAAATAATGGATAAAACTTAGAATATCTCACAATTAAGTAATTTGCAAAAAATTGATAGTAGCCGTAACACAAAAGTTACCGGTACTGACAATAGAATTTCTGGGTTTAAAAATAATTTTGAGCAAAATTTGGATTTTGAAGATTGCGAGAAAAGAAGCTTTTAAAGATTTTTAATAAGAGTAAAAAAAAATCTTCACGCCTTAGATCTAGGAGTCAGCGGTTTCACAGTGCGTCCTACGTTTGTAGGCTTTCACGTGGCAAGAGCGAACCAATCGCGTGAGTCCGCTCCCAGCGACATCAACGATACGATCTTCGCTAGTGACCCCCTCTCGTCTGCGTCGCGAGTGGTGCGCTGCCGCTGAAGCGAAACCGATAAAAGTACGATTTTTTTTTAAAGGAGTACACACGGAAAATGCTCATGCACCAACCACATTCGAACCTTGGGGACCGCGAGCCCAGTATATACAACCCACGCGTATATATTCAAAATACATACACGTGAGATGCACACATGGGCGCGCAGTCCACAAGGAACGAAGGTGAGTGTAGGACTTACCGAAACGGCACGTATCCACTAAAGCTGAATTCTTTTTCCCGCCAGCCCATGTTCCCGGAATCCGCTTTTGCATCACTTCAGGAAAATGGGGGTAAGGCCAACTGACCGTACTTCGGTGCCACCATCATTGCCAGCTTGGACTCTTCATGCAGTTTTTTCTCACCCTACAGGGTTACGGGTCGTCCTCGGCAGAAGGGACAGATGTCTCATCTCGAGCTCGCTGGCCTTCGACCCTGTAGAGTAGTCTCTTGTCCTGCAGACAAAAAACAATGAACAAACAACAACAACATCAAAAAATAACTTAAAAATACCACGCAATCATATTTGCTGAGGGTTGCGCAGTCTCTCCTCTTCTTCCTTCTTCTTCTGTCGAAGAACCGATTAAATGTAGAGTGCCACCGAATCCCAATGCTCCTGGTTGCGGAGCATTCACACTACGATAATCTGAGGGGTCATTGTTCAACCTCTTCGAGCTCAGTCTCCAGGGCATGCTTCTTAGTCGCCCATCTTCCACATTCGAAGAACGTATGCTCAACCGTATCCGCCTGTGTGAGACAGTAGTCGCATACTTCACTTTCCTTCCTGTTGCGCCGGTATAAATAGGAGTTGAAGTGTCCGTGACCCGTGAGAAATTGGATGAGAAAGAGGTTAACCTCACCGTGCTTCCTCCCAAACCACGGGGCCACCTCTCCTATAAGACGCGCTGTCCATCTTCCCCTAGAGTCGATGTCCCAGCAGTGTTGCCATTCCGCTAGGATTCGGGCTCTCTCCTCAACTCTGATCCTTTGACGGTCTTCCTCCAATTGGTATCGTTCGTACATCCTCTTCCTCTCCTTGGCAAGGAGAAAAATGGGAATTACTCCCGCTACTACCATAACTGCAGGGGCAGAAACGGTGCGATACGCACTTGCTATACGCAATGCGCAACGCCTTTGAACCGAAACCATTCGTTTACGGTACCTTTCAACTGCCAATACATCTGCCCAAATCTCTGCGCCGTATAAGAGGATCGAGTGAGCCAGACTCATCAACACTCTCCTCTTACTGGCTGTAGGACCTCTGATGTTTGGCAAAAGCCTTGAGAGGTTCGCCACCATCTTACTGGCTTTGTACGCAGCATGCTGAATCTGAGGCCAATGCGTTAGCTTCTGATCCACTTTTTCACCCAATTATCTCACAGACTTCGATGCCACAACAGGTTCACCTGCTATGTTGAATGTAACATTATCTCCAAAATGCCTCTGCCTCGTGAGGACAACCACTTCCGTCTTGCTGGACGCCAGTGTAAGCCCATGATTCGCAAGCCAATAATTCACCAGCCAGATAACATGTGCTACTCTTCTTTGAGCTTGCTCTGTATCTCTGACTATAATCATGGCCGCGAGATGATCAGCGAAACCAATCAATTTGGCCCACTCAGGCAGCACGATTTCGAGCACACCATTGTATAGTACATTCCAGAGATCTGGACCAAGCACAGACCCCTGTGCCACACCAGCTGTGACTTTTCGTCTCTGTTGTCCTTCCGTAGAGTCGTACAATAACTCCCTGTCGTTGAGGTAATCGCTGATCACTCTTCGCAGATACGACGGCACCCTGAACCGATGCTCAAGAGCATCCAGGATGTCAACCCACTTTGCTGAGTTGAAGGCGTTCTTCACATCGAGAGTAACCAGCACACAGGAGTTCCTTTTCTGTGATTACCCTACCATGCTCTGTGTTGTTTTCTGAGAGCCCACCTGCTTCTTCAATGGCTATCCGCAGACGGGGACGAAGAAGTTTTTCGAAAACCTTCCCTGCGTTGTCAAGCATGCAGAGTGGTCTGAGTGACGGGGGTGTGGTGGGAGAACCCTTACCCTTATCAAGCAGAACTAACCTCTGCACTTTCCATCTCTTCGCAAAGATGCCAGCCAACAAACATGCATTATACATGTTCAGTAATACGTCTGGGAATTCGCAAACAATCAGCTTAAGTATTTCAGCTGGTATCCCGTCTGGGCCAGGAGCCTTGTGGTTGCCCAACGAGTAGACTGCGCTACACAGCTCATCATTCGTGAAGAGCTGAATTTCCGCCTCTACAACAGAGATCTCTGTACAAACTCTCTCCGGATGTTGTGGAAAGAGTGAGTCCACAATAATATCCATTCCTAAGGGGTCCCGTGAGGGGCCGTCGTAGCCGCGTCCCCAGACATCCCTGTCAACTTCATCAAGTAGGGAAATTCACGTTTTCCTCTTGCTGTCCTTGATGTCTGTATACAATGCCTTTTTAGCCAGAGTATAGTTTGCTTCAGCCGCACTGACGTCAGTACGGCCCCTCTTACGCTGGGCCTTCCTGCGCTTCGCCAGAGCCTGTCTGTGTAGATCGGCAACTTCCTTATTCCACCAATAGTTTTGCTGATTTCGACGATGTTTTGATTTTTTAGGCATTGACGTGTCACATGCCTTTTTAATCAAACTCACAGTCTCGCCCACCAGGGTTTCTGCAATACTTCGCGTCGTCTTTGTGGGGCGAATAGCCCATCTATTAAAACCATCCGCTCTGGACAACGTTTCGGTTACCGCCAGTCGACTGAGCTTAGCCACATTCCAACCTCGTGCTCTTGCGAGGACAGCCTGCGTTCCCTCTACTCCAAGGTTTGAACCAACCCAGAACCTAATATATTGGTGATCGCTACCACTAAGCTCCTCCAAAACCTGCCATCCACGTATTATGGAAGAGACACCAGCAGATGCCAAAGTAATATCAATAATAATACCCTGGTAGCCACTGCGTCTAAATGTTGTAACCGTGCCTGTGTTCAGGATCGTTAGATCCAACCTAGCCGCCATCTCTACCAGCCTACCGCCTCTGTTGCAGGTCCTCAGCATGCCCCACTCCGCCGCCTTCGCATTGAAGTCCCCAGCCATGATGATTTCTCCATCTGGAACACGTATGCCGTCTTCTAGTGCAGAAAGTTTCCTAACGTATGCGTCTATTCCCTCATTGGGTGAGAGGTATACACTCACCTAGGTGATATTTCCACACTTGATCCAGGCATAGCCTTCACCCACAGGGAACTTGGATACGTTTTTTACCCAAACTGCTGCAGTATTCGTATTGTCCGTATCCCAGTTATGTCCACCCATGCTACAGTATTTCTCCGAGATAATCAGGAGATCAGCCTTGTGCTCTCCCGAAATCTGGGTCAGCAAATCTCTGGCAAGTCTTCTTCTGCCCAGGTTACACTGAACAATGACCACCATCACTGTTCATTCCCACAAAACTCCTAATACACCGGGCACCTAGAAGATCCCGGAATGTGGTCCAGGTTTACATTGTTACCACTTCGCTCGGCGCACAGATGACAATGAGGTTTCTCTGTGCAGGTAGGGGAGAGATGCCCCTCCTTTCCGCACTTCCAACAAGTTTTCCTTCCATCTTGCTCCTTGCGAGAGACTGCGATATGGCCAAAGCCATAGCAGCGGAAACAACGCATGATGACCATCCTGCGTCGAACGCGACAGCTGACACAACCAATCCGAATGTGACCAGCCTTTTCTAGTTTAGTAGCAGCGGTTTTATCACAATCGATGAAAGCAATCCTACTTCCCCAGCGGCTTGGTCTGGAGAGATTTATTTTCAGATCTCTGCCCTTTTCGCTCCCAAGAACCTTGTCTAGGGCATCCATAATCTCAAGATCGTCGGATGCTAAGTCTAGAACCCTAATCTCGATCCTGGCCCTCGGGACTAGTTGACGCACCTGCTTTGGCTTCGACACTTGCACCTAGTTCAACCAAGACATCTCCTATCCTGGTCTCTCTGATGCTCTTTACCGTGACATCCATTTCTTCCGGTTTTACTTTACTGCGGACCAGTTCAAGTACCTCCGCATAATTTTTCCCAGCTGCAGGTTTGATAATAACTACCTCTGGGCGGGTACGTGCCTTCCTCCTTGACAATGGGTTGGTAGAACGTCCTGTTACCCTAGGTAACTCTGGTTGTGACCCCACTTCACCAGTTGAAGCCACCCGATTTTTACGTTTTCGCCTCTTTGATTCAATAAACTCCGAAGTTTCACCAGTAAGCTGGATCTTTTTCGTTGGACGCAATGATGAGCCTTCACCAGGGCTGGGGGTGCCCTCAGCTATCCTCTTATTAGTACGCTGGCCCGTTGGTGTTCCTAGGTCAACGCTACCTTGTTCGTTTTTACTATTGACAACCTGCGTCATTTTGAGGTCAATCTCATTAAACACAACATTTAAAAGGCGCAATGTGTCTTCAGCTGCAATCCTTTTTTTATTGTGCCGTCAAGGTTTCTTCTTGTCAAGGCATATTCCTGCATTGATTGTATTCCCGCTGTAAGTTGTTTCAAAAGCTAGCTCAGGTCCATATCTTTGTTCGTCTTCATATGTTGTCCCCCGTCCGTGTTATTAGAGACCACCATGTTCTTCTCCGTAAGTTGTACTCCGTTTGTTTCCTCCGTTCGAATTTGTAAATTAGCCATGAATGTTGGTCCAGCGCTTCGTGCGTGGAGGGGCGGGCCGAAATAACTGGGAACGGGTGTACCCTCGGACCGCAGTCCTACCCCAGTTCCCTGGGGTCCAGCCTTCGTTTAACCGGTCTCGGAATACACGGACGGACCGGACTCGCCCGGAGCACTGCAGATTCCAACCTCTGCAGCCACCACGCACTTCCTGATCAGGGCCCGAAGGGGCTGGATTCCTGATAACCGACCGTAACTTACACGTCGGCAGAGCAAGCTCACAGCAGCTTCATCCCCGTTTCCGGTTCGAAGCACTCCCAGTGGGTCACAGTCGGCACCGCTCATGTGTGTTTGGTCCGCGGGGCCTATTTTATTTCAGCCCTACCCTCTGTTTCCAGCGAGCATTCACCTATCCGCCACCCGGGGACGCGCCAAGTAGAGGTACCACCTCCCCTTCACCACAGACGACTGCGGTGGTCCTTGGGATAAAAGTACGGTACGCGAGACGGAGAAGGCAGATCTCCCCAGACTGCGATCCAAGCCACATCTCTCTGGCGGTAGCGTCTTTGCTCCATTCTCAGCGTTGGCAGCGTTGTCTATTTGCCGCGATTTTGGCGACTTCTTTCCTGTTTAGGATTTGGTGATCTGATCATTTTTACCATTACTGTTGACAATTTGCTGCCGATTTTTAACAAAGTTTACCAGAAGAGAGATTTTTGTGTGCGAAAGTACCCTGGGGCACTTCTATTGGCGATTTGTCACGGCATTTAATTTTTTGATGCTGGCGATTACTGGCGACTTCCAAACCTACAACTGGCGACTATTGAGTAGCTACGACAGCGCCACCAATTCAAAAGAAATTTCAATTGAATATTAACAAGAAATATCAGAGTAAATATCTAATCTTAAACCGTGGTATAACATTTTTTATTGAAATTAATTGATGTTGTTGTTAATGTCAAAGACATGCTCATTCGATCGCACGAAGTAATCCGATCAGTCCTATCGGCTTTTGGCTTATGGCATCGTAGACCAATTGCTGGTCGACGCGAGTTTGCGATCGTGCTTCGAGTGAACTGACGCAACGTCATGCCGCAGTTAGACAGGCGTCAGTTCTCGGGATTATTAACTCCGGGGTTCGCAGTATTTCGTATTAAAAATTATTTCGCCCCTCATATTGAAAAAGTACACACGCATGAAAATTGTTTTTAATTTTTACAGGGAAAAACTTTAGCAGAGAAAAAGACCAAAAGCGATGATACGGTAATCCAAAGTTTGAGTGACAATTCGGACGAAGAATTATTATCGGTTCAAAAAAAAGATAAGAGGAAATTGAGAGAGAGCTGTGGTATAGAATGCAGAAAACGAGGAGGTGGTTTGGAAATTGAATTTTTGGCCAGTGATTTAGAAAGTGATAAACTTGAAATTCGGAAAAATGCCTGGTTCGAGGTAGAAAATACAGCAGATTCTTTTAGGAAAATAGACGAAGAAAGGTCTGGTATTGAATTAGATAATGCAATTTCAAGCAAAGTGTTTTCCTCTTTTCTTGAAGAATCCCTCGACCTTATCAGTGAACCTATCGGAAGAAGAAAAAGTACGGAAAGTTTAAAAAAATCTCAAGAAAAAAGTTCCAAGAATGAAAATAAGTGCTATGTTAAATACTGCTATGATCGTTCAAAAAAATATAATCGGGAATCATAGACAATAGATTAAAGAATAATTCTTAAGCTTCAGAGATACATAAAAATTATTAAAATATAGTTGAAATAAAATGGAATATAATTTTTTTTTGACCAGAAAAAATCATTTTTAGACGAAGTTTGGAATTGTTTAATTTTTAACGCTTCCAGTTTGTTTAATTTTTAATTTTTTTTTTTTTTAATATTTTGAATTGTTTAAATTTACATTCTTCAAATGACTTCGTAATAGAGTATTTAATAATTGAACTGAAAAAATCAGGATTTAAAATTTTCAAATAACATTATGGAATTTTAGATTGTTTATGTTTTTAATACTAGAAAATAAAACTCCAAGTAAATTAATTAATTAATTTTTTTTACTGCTAGTTAGGAAATATTTTTCAATTTTACAAATATTTTTTCACGATAAAAAGAAGAACAATTAAGACGTTATTACAAATACTGTTGGCATAGAATTATCTGATAAGTTTCTCGAGTGCAAACAAATTTTTATCAGGAGAAGTAACTAATATGTAATCATAAGAAAGAAGTTTGACCTAATAATTTGAGTCAATCATCAATTTTATAATTTTATCTTTAGAATTTTTTAATTTGAAAATTAATAAATTTTATTAAATTATGTTATTTACAATTTTTTTATTTTTTTTATTTTTCTTTATTTTTTTCTCAACGTAAAAGTAGTGAGAAAATTTTTTTTTTTTAAACTGAAGTGTGAAGGAATTTATCGTAATTATTCGATACAGGTGTAAATAGGAGGAAAATGTGATAATTAAGTCATGAGGAGATTTTATCAGACATCAAATATTTCAACCAGACTGTTTGTCTAACACATGTTTCAATGACATCACTTCAAGCAATTCGATTGTCTCTTCCGGTGGCGGAGTTAACAAATACCTAAAGAATCTCATATGAATAATAAAATACTCAAGAAATTATTATTTTATAAAAAAAGAATTTATTATTATTTATTATTATTCAATTATCTTATAAAATAATTGATTTTCGGTCAATTAATTGTTTACTGCTGTATTTTTGCGGTCATAAACTTTTTTTCCTCTTCATTTATTTTAATTCAAAATCAAATTTTTATCTTTGAAAAAAATTAAAACACTATAAAATTAGTTTGAGCAGAAAAATTAAACTGTGACTGAAAAATAATGAATGGTCTGAAATTAATATCTTATTAATATTGATTATTAATTTTATAAGTTATGAAAAAAATGAGCTGGAGACATTTTTTTCGCAACATAGAAAATTAATAATGAATATTAAAAAAATATTTAATTTAGAGAATGTACAAAAATAATATTAACAACAAATTATTTAATACAATTTATCTGGTGAAAACCATAACATCAAAAATATAAAAAATGGAACAGTTTAATTTTTAACTGCAAAAAATAATTTTCCACACAAAAAGAAATTCAACCGAAGTGATGAATTTTCATATAAAATGATGAATCTCCAACTGGAATACTTGAATTTTCAACCAAAACGATGAATTTTCAAAGAAGAAAATTAATTTTCTACAAAAAAAGACGATTTTCCAACAAGGAATTGAATTTTAAACGAAATAGTTTAATTTTCAATTAAGACCAGACAAATTTTCAACCAAAAAATAAATAGTTAAATGTTTACCTAAAAAAATTATGTTCCACCAAAGAAATTAATTTTTAACTAGAATGATGAATTTTCCATTAAAATGATAAATCTTCAAATGAAATAGTTAAATTTTAAACTAAAAAGAATAATTTTCAACTTTACGTAGAACATTTTTTAATTTTTATTTTATATTAATTTTTATTGTTTAACTAGAATAATTGAATTTTAAACCAAAAGAATGAGTTTTCAACCAAGAAGATTAATTTTTACCAAAAAGACAAATTTTTTACTAAAAAAGATGATTTTTCAACAAAATATGGAATAATTAAATTTTTACTTAAAAAATTAATATATAACGGAAAAAATTATTTTTTACCTAAAATAATAAAATATCCAACTGTAATAGTTACATTTTGAGTTGAAACAAATTAATTTGCATTTACAGAAAGAAAGAATTTTCAACAAAATAAATTATTTTTCAACCAAAGATATGAATTTACACCTAAAATGAGTAATTGAATTTTCCAAAAATGGAATAGTTAAATTTTTAGGTAAAAAAATAAATAAATTTTCCACTAAAAAAAAAACAAATTTTCAACCAAAGTGATGGATTTTCAATTAAAATGATGAATCTTCAACTGGAATAGTTAAAATTTAAATCAAAAAGATTAATTTTCAACTAAAATTATGAATCTTCAACTAGAATAATTGAATTTTTAACCAAAAAGATTTATTTTCAACCAAGAAGATTAATTTCTACCAGAAAATATGAATTTTCAACAAAATAAATGAATTTTTAAATAAAAAAGATAAATTGTCAACCAAAAAATGAATAGTTGAATTTTTAATTTAAAAAAATTAATGTTCGACCAAAGAAATTAATTTTAAATTAAAATGATGAATTTTCAATTAAAATGATGAATCTTCAACTGGAATAGTTGATTTTAAAATTAAAAAAGATTAATTTTCAACTAAAATTATGAATCTTCAACTAGAATAATTGAGTTTTTAACCAAAAAGATTCATTTTCAACCAAGAAGATTAATTTCTACTAGAAAATATGAATTTTCAACCAAATACATGAATTTTTAAATAAATAAATAAAAAATTGTCAACCAAAAAATGAATAGTTGAATTTTCATTTAAAAAAATTAATGTTCGATCAAAGAAATTAATTTTTAACTAAAATGATTTTCAACTTGAGAATTTTCAATTTTTTAATTTTTATTTTATATTAATATTTTTAATTTTAATTCTTTAACTAGAATAATTGATTTTTCATCCAAAAGGGTGAATTTTCAACCAAGAAGATTAATTTCTACCAAAAAAGTCGAATTTTCGATTGAAAATCATAATTTTTCAACAAAAAATGAATAATTAAATTTTTAGTTAAAATATTAATATTCAACGAAGAAGATGATTTTTTAACTAGAATGATGGAATATCCAACTGTAATAGTTACATTTTCAGTTGAAAAAAATTAATTTTCAGTTACAGAAAAAAAAGAATTTTCAACAAAATAACTCATTTTTCAACCAAAGAGATGAATCTTCATTAAAAATGTTACTTTAATTTAAAAAAAATCTTCAACAAAAGAGTTTAACTTTCAATCAAGTAATTTAATTTTCCAAAAATGGAATAGTAAAAAAAAATTAATAGTTACATTTTCAACCAAACAGACAAAATTTTCCACCAAAAAGATTGAATGTTTATCAAACAAAATTCGACAAAATATTTGTTTAAATTTTTAGTTAAAAAAATAATTTTTATTTGAAAAAAAAAATTTTCAACCAAATAAATTAAATTTCAGCCAAAAATATTAGTTTTCTGCCACAAAAGGATAATTTTTAATAAAATACATGAATTTTTAACCAAATATTTTAATTTTTAATAGAATTACCAACCTAATAGTTGAATTTTCAATCCAAAAGATTATATTTCTACCAAAAAAATATAAATTTGCAAAGAAATAAATAAATGTTGAACTAAAAAAAAAATAAATTAAAAAAAAAAATAGAATAGTTTAATTTTCTGTTAGTGAAATAAGTTTTTTATGCAAATAAAATAAATTGAAAGGTTTAATCTTCAGTTGAGAAAAAAATGTTCAACCAAAGAAATAAAATTTTTAATAAAATGATGAATTTTCGATTAAAATGATGAATCTTCAACTGGAATAGTTGAATTTTAAATTTAAAAGATTAATTTTTTAATTTAAATGATGAATATTTAACTAGAATAATCAAATTTTCAACCAAAAAGATGAATTTTCAACCAAGAAGAATAATTTGTAACAAAAAAGAAAATTTTTCAAAAAAATACATGAATTTTGAACGAAATAGTCAAATTTTCAACTAAAAAATGAATAGTTAAATTTTTAATAAAAAAAGTAATGTTTATCCAGAGAAATAAATTCTCAACTAAAATGATAAATCTTAAACTAGAATGATTGAATTTTGTACCAAAAAGATATATTTTCAACCAAGAAAATTAATTTTTACCAAAAAAGACGAATTTTCAGTTTGAAAAAATTAATTTTCAGTCACAGAAATTTTTTTTCCAAAAATGGAATAGTTAAATTTTTGAGTAAAAAAAATAATTTTTCATTTTACAAAATTTCAACCAAAATGATGAATTTTCAACTAAAAAAGATAATTTTTTCACCAAAAAATCAATAGTTAAATTTTCAGTTAAAAAAATACTGCTCAACCAAAGAAATTAATTTTCTACTAAAATGATGAATTTTCAATTGAAATGATGAATCTTCAAATGGAATAGTTTTTTTTTCAACTAAAAATATTAATTTTCAACCAGAAAAAAAGTTCAATTTTGAATAAAAAATGATGACTTTTTAACAAAATTTTTTACTTTCCAACCTAATAATAAAATTTGAAAAAAATTGGATCTAAACATATAATTGTCAGGAGAAAGGAACTGCAAAAAAATTAATCATTAATCATTTTTTATTTTTCCTGACCATTAATATTTAAATAATTTTATATTAATTCTTTTTGTCTGCTGGCCTAAAATTAATATTTTTGTTTAATATTGATTTTTATTTCCAAATTGTGGAAAAATGGCTCTCGAGCGCCGCAGCTTAGTGGCTAAGTGCATCAAACCGGCAATCTGAAAGGTCTGGGTTCGAATCCCAGCGGAGTTTGAGAGCAATTTTTTTCACAATTTAGAAATAAAAATCAATATTCAAACAATATTTATTTAGACCAGTAGACAAAAAAAATTACAAGCAAATTATTGATTACATTTATCTGGTCAAAACAAAAACAGTAAAAAATATTAATATTCAAAGACCAGAATCTTAAGTAAATAAAATAATTACAAATTAAAATTAAATAATCCAAATTTATTATTATTCAGAGTTATTTAAATTGACTCTTACAGAAATTCCTTAACTTTTGCAAGTTTTTTTTTAAATCCTTGACATTTCCCTGACCAATAAAATTCCCTGATTTTTTCCTGATCTGACCTACGTTAATCCTGGTGAATAATAATTTATTATAGTTTCTTCTACCAAATTTTTTGCGAGAGGAAAATAAAAATTATTTAAATAAATATACAGACATATTTAAATACTTTTTTAATTTTTTATCATTAACCTATATACCTAAAGACAAATAGTTTGATAATTTTAAATTAAATATATTTTTTATCTCTAAAAAGACTTTTATCGTAAGATACAAAAGTCTTATCTTCAAATTGTCAGAATTTTGAATTAATGATTTAAAAAGATTAATATTTTTTTATCGCAATTTTAATTTAATTAATTTTATAACTTTATTATAAATTAAATACAGGAAGTTTTAACCGAACAAGATATATTTTCATTCAAAAACAGAATATTTTTTCAGTTAAAAAGGATAGTCTGCAAGCGAAAAAAAATGAATTTTTCAACAAAATAAATTAATTTTCAACCAAAAAGATGAATTTTCAACTAAAATAGGTCTTAAAGAAAAAACTCATTTTTAACTAAGTAGTGCAAATTTTAACCTAGTAGTTGAATTTTCAACAAAAAAAATTAATTGACTACCAAAAAAAATAATTTTCTAATAAAATTTGTGAATTTTCAATAAAATAATTAAATTTTTAACCAAATAATGAAATTTTTAACCAAAAAAGACTAATTCTCAACCGGAAATATAATAGTGGACTTTTTAAACAATATTTAAAAATAATTTCCATCCAAAAATATTTAGATTTTTTAACCGAGGAGATGAAACTGCTGCCAAAAGATGTGAATTTTCAACTGGAATTGTTAAATTTTAATTAAAATTTTTAATTTTCTACGAAAAAAAAAACAATAATTTTCGAATAAAATAGTTTAATTTTGAAATGAAAATAATTTTGAACTAATTTTCAACAAAATAGTTGAGTTTTCAATCAAAAATGGAATTGTTAAATTTTCTGTTGAAAAAATCAATGTTTGATAAAAAAAACAACAAATTTTCAATAAAAGAGTTAGATTTTCGACCAATTAGTCGAATTTTCCAAAAAATAGGTCAATTTTCTATTGAAAAAATCAATGACAGATAAAAAAAAAATTTTCAACAAAAGAGTTAAATTTTCGACCAAGTAGTTGAATTTTCAACACAAAACGATGAACTTAAAAAAAAAAGTTCAATTTTTAACTAAAAAAATTAATTTTCAACAAAATAATTCAAATTTCGACAAAGAACTTGAAGTTTCAAACAAATTGTTGGATTTTTGACAAAAGAGTTAAATTTTCAACCAAAATTGGAATAGTCAAATTTTCTATTGAAAAAAATCAATGTTTGATAAAAAAAAAAAAACGAATTTTCAACAAAAGAGTTAAATTTTTGACCAGTCAAACAGTCAGTCAATTAGTAACTCAAATCGTCAGCCATTTAAACAGTCATTAGGTCAATCATTCAATTAATTAGTAACTCAGACAGTCAGACAATCAGTCAGTCAATCTGTCAGTCTGACAGTCAGTCAGACAATTAGTCACACACTAACATGGTCAGTCAGTCAGTTAGCCAGACAGACAGTCAGCAAGTCAATCAGTAACTCAGTCCATCAGCCAGTCAATCAGTCATTAAGTAGTAACTCAGAAAGTCAGACAGTCAGCCAGTCAATCAGTCAGACAGTCAGTTAGTCACTTACTCACATAGTCAGTCAGTTAGCTAGACAGTCAGTTTAACAGACAGTCAGCAAGTAAATCAGTGGATCAGTCCGTCAATCAGTCAAAAAGTTAATCGATCAATCTGTCAGTCTGACGGTCAGTCAGTTAATTAGTCACTCACTCACTTAGTCAGTCAGTTAGCCAGACAGTCAGAAAGTCAATCATTAACTCAGTCCGTCAGCCAGTCAATCAGTCATTAAGTAGTAATTCAGAGAGTCAGCCAGTCAATCAGCCATTCAGTCCTTCAGCCATTCAGTCATTAAGTCAGTCAGACAGTCTATCAATCAGACAGACAGTCAGTCAATGAGTCACTCAGACAGTCAGTCAGTTAGCCAGGCAGGCAGTCAGGCGGACAGCCATCCAGTTAGTCAGGCAGACAGCCAGCTAGTCAGTCAGACGGACAGCCAGCCAGCCAGTCAGACGGACAGCCAGCTAGTCAGTCAGACGGACAGCCAACTAAACAGTCAGACGGACAGCCAGCTAGTCAGTCAGACGGACAGCCAGCTAG